>VWZO01018205.1:149890-193234 GCA_013396975.1 Bucco capensis | reverse complement strand
CTGCACTTGGTCTTGTTGAAGCTCATGAGGTTCACCTGGGCCCACCTCTCCAGCTTGTCCAGGTCCTTTTGGATGATGTCTCATCCCTCCAACTTATCAACAGCACCCCAGAGCTTGGTGTCATCTGCAAACTTGCTGATGGAGCACTCAATGCTGCTGTCAATGTCGTTTATAAAAATGTTAAACAGTCCAGGCCCCAGCACAGAGCCCTGAGGGACACCACTTGGCACTCATCTCCAGCTGGACTTCTTGTTCATACTGACACCTATTTTCATTCCTATTTCCAAGCAGAGTGATGGTTTCTATAAGATGCTCTGAGTTGTTTTACAGGGGAAGTTTTCTGGTGATAGAATCATATGCAGTGATGAGCATGGCTAAGGCTTGTCAGGGTGGATGGAATTTGTTACCTGGTGAGGGAGGTGAAACCAACTTAAACCTTAAAAGTCTTTCACCCATAAGTCTGCTTACTGAAGTATCTCACTGGTACATACATGCATGTGCACAAGAGAACATGTACTGTCTTCACTTCATACCCAATCCAAAGATGCTTTTAAAAGTCAGAGCTTTTGACTCAGTGTTTTTCACTGGCTCCATTTTTGGGATACCCAGAACTGGAATACAGGGGCCCAGTTTTCAGAAACTGCTGTGTTCCCTTTCTGCAAATGTTAGTTCTTAAACGCACTTCAAAAATATGCACAATTTAATCAGGATCAGTCAACACTCTGGAATTTGACTGCGATGCAATTCTCCCATCTTTTCTGCTTTCATGCAGTCATACTTCTTAAATTCATTTTCAGATGCCATTCTGCCTGGCAGAAGCATAAAAAGAAAATGGAAAGAAATATCCTTAATGATTTGTGAGTGACATATTTGGGTTTGTAAGTGTTTCATTTTGATTTGCTGGTTTTGGATAACTTTTTAAAGGATTAATTTTACACTTGAAAATGAAAGAAAATAAGGAAAACATAATCATTTCCTGCATGTAACTGATCTATTTCTCAGTGATACTTATCAGGAAAATTGCTGTTGCCTTTAATAAAACTCTTATCTGTTTAGTCCTGGTTGAAACCTACCTTGTCAAGTCAATGGAACATTTCTCCTTCCTCCACATGCAAGATCACTGTAGCTTATGTTACCAATAATTATTCTTATTATCAGAATAATTATTTCTTCCTGAAAATGGCATGTGGTGCCAGTGTGCTTGATTAAATGTCCAAGAACAGTGATTTAAAGGATGAGAGTTAAAAGAAGACATCCATAGTTGCGTTTTGTTGGTGAATGCCAGTGAAAGCTCAGCTTTATGTGAGACTAAAACTTTACAGGAGACAATTTTTTTATTTCTATATTTTTTTTAAAAAAGCAGAGTGGACAATAATGCTTGAGGTTTGTGTCTCATAGTAAGATGGAGAAGCAATTAATCTTTGTGACGTTGTTTTTTGAAGAAGTCAACCACATTTGCTTTCCTAATATCATTCTCCCATGTTCTCTGTAGGTCCAGCTGCCCAGCGCCAGGTCCAGAATGGGCCATCTCCAGATGAGATGGAAGCACAGAGAAGGTAAGTGCAGTTAATTAGTTATAGTAGAGTTCCAGTTTGTAACTTAGGTGAATGTGCAGTCCTTGCTCACCAATCCTTGCTGATTCTGAATTTTGTAATTATTGCTAATAATTCTGAAGTGACCTGAAGCCTTAGGAAAACATACCAGGCTCAGGGAAGTGTAAGGCTTGCTGGTATTCAGAGTTGAAGACAGAACTGTTTAATTTAAATGTGTGCTCCTCAAGCACATTAAGAAAGCCTCAACTTACACTGTTCTGTATCACCTGTTTGGAGCTGACAGTCGTATTGCCCAGGAAGTATCTGATGACCATATGTACCCTTTACCTTTACATGTATGTCAGACTTAGTGCCATTATTACACATGACCTTTTCTCCAGCTGTTAGGAGTGGTCTCCCTGATATCAAAGGGAAGGTGGCCAGAGTGTCTGTCCTTATATGCCTGTCTCCATAATCAAATTACAAAGGCCCATCTCATTTCAGCTTTGTTGATGCAGCTTCGATTCCTGTAGCAGCAGTAGAAAGCCCTGTAGCAGCAGTGTCTTTAGCTTCCCTCACTAAGTGTAAGACATACCTATCTTATTCTGGACAAAGTCTTCTGGTCTGACTGGTAGTCCATGCTACCAGAGCTATGATCTTTCTGCCTGGCATCAGTGGTGTCCACGCCAGCAGCACCGCTTAGCCAGGTTTGTGCTTCCCTGTTGAAGTATAGACTTGTCCACACACAAAAAAGCATCTTTGTTCCCAATATTCCTGCTTACTGCAAGTGTGTTTCTGCTACTTTGAGAAACATCAGAGAATATTCTGCTGTAACATTTGTAGGCTGGTGAGCCTCAACTTCATCAGGAGTGCACTGGAGTACTGAAATCAGCAGGACTTGTTGCTGCTCTAAGTTTGGTACTGGCATTGCTTAAATGACGTATCTGCCATTGCTTCTGTAATGAGAGGATGATCTGCAAGTGCAGTTAGCCCTCCAGAGGACTTGGCCCAATTATTGGTTTATCTAATAAATAGCTTTGTAAGGACTTTAGTGGAACCACACCAGCAGTTCTGATATTGGGTGTTGATCTGATGTGACAGGTGCTCTGTGGGCTCAGCCTTCATTTGTAGGTGCAACCTGTAAGCAGGCAAGGTCTCCCCTTGCAGGGTTGAGGGACTGCCCTGGCCATATGGGTTGTGTAGATTCATATTACATGCTTCTGGAGCAGCAGAGATGAAGTGTTGCAGTATATTGGTTACACTGATGCTCCAGGGCTACCATTCTGACTGCTCCCTATACAAAACCACGTATAGATTTTTTTAAGACAAGGCCCTTACACAGGCTGTGGTAGGTACTTAGGATTCTCTCCCTCCCTAGAAACTCCAAGGAAATCGTAGAGAAACTGGCTCCTTGCACCTTTATTAATAGCTCTGAGTGGCCTGAGAGTTAATAGAGGTTTACATATGACCATTAAGTGGATCAGCAGGTAATGATATTTCACTCAAGACTTGCAAGATTTGCATGGGGATAGCAGAGTTATAAAGGTCAGAGGAGAGCTCCTGCTCACCCAGAGTGGGGGGGTCATTGCCTGTCCCTACCCACTGCCTGCCTGAAAGGCTTTTCATTTAACCTCTGAAAATGACTGTTTATCAGACCATATGCAACTCAGACTTCAAAATTAGATGTCTAGTCTGTACACTTAGTGTGAGCAGCTAACTGTATTAGAACAAAAATTATTTATTGGTTTTGATTAGAAACAGTAAGACTTTTGGCTTGGTATTGTTTGACTACAACAGACACGTGGTTTGGGGAAAGCTGCTTTTGCTCCACTGGACTGGAACAAGCTACAGCAGTAGAGGCACTTAGATATTACTGCATCTGCACTAGAAGATTTTCAGCTTTAATTATGCTGCTGCATTCTTTAAGCATAGAGCAGACCTAATTTTAGGCCTAGGGCTTTTCTGAACATCTTATAAGCGTACAAGGAATTGAAGTTATGGTAACTACTCTGCAAATGTGTCTGTTTAGAAGGGGGTTTTCAGAGACCTTTACACAAATGTTAAAAGAATATATTTTTAAGTCAGAGTGTAATTTGTACCCTCTTGTACTTAACTCCTTGCCTACTTCTTAAGCAGCCTTGTGCCAATCTTAGGCTTTTTTTAGTTCCACTGAAATATATTTGACTTCCTAAGAGTGTAAGAACTTCTCCTTTTAGCACATGTGGGAGGGTGAATTTGACATGTATTAACTGCTTTTGCCCAAGACCAGACAGGGCTGGCATGAAGCCCAACAACTTCAAATGGCAGTAGCTGACCCTTCTTTTGGGGAGCTCCCCACGCCTGTATCTGCTCTGCAACAGCAGGGTATCTTACCTGTATTTCTTTCCTGGCCTGTCAGACTGGAGTTTTCCAAGTCTGTCCTCCAGATAAACCTAGAATTACCCCCAGGTTTAATGAGGAAAATATGTGTCAAGTTGTTCATCATCAAATTTTACAAATAAATTCCAAGCTATTGTAGGGATTGGTATGCTTAGGAAATTCTTAGTACATGTGTTTCTAATTGGAATTTTAGCAGTGTAATTGATGCTGTTGCATGTATGTTCATCCCATAACTATCAAATAAAAGTCAGAGTATGTACTGAAGAAAAGATTTCTATTGATTTGGTTTAAATTGTCATAGCTTAGATGGAACCAGTTGAATCAGCCAACTAAGACTGTTCCTCAAGACTGTTTCCCTATTGCATATATAGTAATTTTCTCAGATGCCTATAATAGTTTTCCAGAAATTGCCTGTTTGATGGATTTCATGTCCTGAACATCAAACCAGTTTAGGATTGATCCCTCCACAGCAAAGTTGTGGGTTTTCCTTTCCCAGCTATTGAATTAGAATTGAAATTTGGGAAATTTGTTTTGCAAATTAATACATTCTTTTTTTTTTTTCCTACCTAATGTAAACTTATTTTTCTGGACTTTTTTTCTTTAAAAAGCTTCTATTGGTATATAGTTAAGAAAGAATTATTTAAAATTGAAGAGTCAGCAAAGTACAAGTAAAAATGTAGCAGTGAGAGCTATCTAAAACATTATGTAAGAAGTCAAAATAGAAGTGTTGCTTAGATTTAAGCTTGCTTTACTGTTCAGACCATGATGTAAAGCTGTGCAGAAAAAAAGAAATCTCAAGGCAGTTAAGACTGGCTCAAACATGTGTGGAACAAATTCAAGGCAAATTGGCCTAGAAACCATGGAAGAAATTATAATAAACCTTACTACCAGGTCCTTCAGCAAGGTAATTTCAGAGTTGGGTTTTAGTATTGTCGAAATCTTTAGTTCATATCCATGCATGTGGCAAAAAGCCTGGCAAATATTGTAGTTTTCAGGTATCAGTCTTTTTAACAAGAGAAGTGCCAAGGTGGGTTTGTGGGGGGGTTCAACGACAACTCTTTCTGCAGAGGTGCTAAAGTGTGTGAGAGAAGACCTCTGCTGATACACCTCGGGAACTGCACATCTCTGGAAAGCAGACCTTGGGAAAAGGCTTGGGCAGTGCATTTCCCTATGGGACACCAGGCCTGGGTAGCACAGGAGCTAGCAGCTCCCGGGGAAAGAGATGCCAAAAAACCAGCAGTACAATATTATGAACAGTATTTGTGGAGGAAAGGTGGTGGTTGTGGTCCCTGTGGCCACACTGGCTGGCACAGGAGCAGTTGTGCTGGGGTGTGAGGTGCCAGGCTGTCAGCCAGGCTGTCCAGTGCCAACAAAGGGCTTGGCTGTGCAGCTGAACAAAACAAGTTTTGTACAGGCAGCACCATGCACAGATCAAGCTCGTTGTATTTTCATTTTAACTACAAGACCTTTGGGCTCACGATCAGTAAAAGACTCAAGACTGTATCATTTTATGTAAGACACACCTTAGTCTTTCCTTGTAACGCTCATGCACTTCAGGTTAATGACCTGTGTGCTTGCTGTCCTCTGCTGGGCACTCAGCACTGACTATTCCTTGTGCAGAGCTCATGGAGGAGTTATCTTAAATGGATCAACCAGTCCATGCAGTGTCTGGCAGGTGTGCAGGGCAATGTCCTGGTTACACTTCCCCAACTCCCCAATGGCACTGCTGCAGCTAGGGCAAGTGAAAACAAACCCATCTCCATCTCACAGGATCAGCATTTCTGTGAGGGACTGGCTCACACCACCCAAGACAAACAGTTGGAGTGCTTCTCAGTGTATAAAGCTTGTAGTCGAAATTGTAAAGAATGTGTAATGACTGAGGGTTTTTTCATTGCTGTTTTAGACAAGTGATGGAGCAACAGCAACAACGCCAGGAATCTCTGGAAAGAAGAACCTCTACCACAGGCATGTATCAAACCAAGCAGATAGTCTCTCCCTGCTTGTCTGCTCTAGCTGTAGTTGGGTTTTGCACAGTGCTATATGAGAGCTAAACTGCTAAATGTGGTTGTACTTACGATTAGATTTTAAAGCATTTTCAGCTAAGGACTTAATGCATTCGGGCATGGCTGTGTTGTTTCAAAATGGCTCGTGTCTGGGTCATGCAGATGGAGCTAGGCAGGCATTGTATATGGCATAACTTGTACAGCTGAGGGGGATTTTAGGCATACAAAGGAGGCATGGCCATGGTCTCCCACACCCATGAGGAGAGCAAGTAGCACAGCCACTTCAAGAGAGCCTCCATGTTTCCAGGGCATGTCAGCAGGAAGGGGCTGATTTGCTGTAAGTGGCAGTCAGGTGCTCCCCACCACTCTGCAGCACAAACCAAACTACAGCACAGAGGAAAATATAACTCTGGCTGCTCGTCAGTGGGGATTTTGCGGTCATGAAGTAGTGTCTTCTGTGAGCTTAATGGAAAATATATATATTTAATGAGCTTACAAAAATCTTCTATAGCATATTAAATTGCGCCAAGCTGAGAGGAGAGATGACAGAAATAGTTTTATAACTACAAAGTATGGCTTTGCCTCTCTGGAAGCGGGCAGATCGCACAAGGCAAGATGGACACCTTGTGTTTACACTTTTGTTTTGGGAAAGTTTTTGCTCAACACAACCCTATGGGGAGCACACAGCCCATCCCATGCTGCCAGGGTCGTGCTCTGCACAGCATCGGAAACCCCCAATCCAGTGCCTGTACCATCTCCTCTTTGCTTTGTTTTGAGTTTCTGGTTGCATTTACTTCAAGGTTCCTTTTACTGCATTCCACTTTGCCTTGGTTTCATTCCTTGCCACATACCCAACTTATTCTTTTCATTTGTCTTTTCTATTCTTTTAGTTTCCACCCTTCAGATAAGCATGTGCTCTCCCCACTCTCAGCCCCAGTCTCCTCCTCCCACGTGCAGTAACTGCAGTGCTCCTGCCTCTGGTGCCCTGTCCCCTCTACCACCTCTTGCCAGTGCTGTGTATTTGCCACCCGCTGTCCCTGAGCCTGCTAGTCAATCCTCTTTCAGATCCCCACAGAGAGACAGAGAGCCCCCACAGCTCCTGCACAGGCACTCAGCCTCCGAGCTGTCAACTAGCCCAAGTTCTTCCCCTCCAACCTGCCCAAACCACGGAACCATAATGCTAAGCATCAGGCGAACCTCCCTGTCTCCACCAACTCCTTATCCTTCCCGCTTTCCCTTCGCCTCTCACCAGCTTCCCAGACGCTCTTCTCTTTCATGCTCTCCTTGGTCTTCTGCTTCCTCTGCCACAAGTGCCCCACCTCTGGAGAGGGGTGATGTCCTGCAGCAACGTGGTCCCACCATCCTGCCTGTGATTCCTGTCCCACCTGACAAAGTCAAGGGACTGACAGATAAAGCAGGCCATGAGACCTTGGCAAACATACCTCTGAATGGCCATCCTGAAGAACAAATTGCTTTAGGCCCATCTGCCACCCAGGTGAAAAGCATGGATGGGTCCTTCTTTCCACACCTAGGAGCTGCACCCTCCTCCCTGCTGCCCACCATTGCCAGCCCCCCCAGCTCCTTCAGCCAGGCTCCCTCTCCATCCTCCCATCCATCATTTCGTCCTCCACAGCAGTGTTACCAGCCCATGTCACACTGTCTTCCATTGCCTCCCCTGTACGCTACTGTGTCTGAGGTGACTATGCCCAGGAGGACCCCTCCTTACATGACTTCATCAGCCATTGCCCACTTGAGTAAGTACTGATTTTGAATGAGTTGTGACCTGTATAAAACCTTAGTTCTTGGCTATTTAAAAAGCCCCATTGACCCTGCCCATGACCGCTAGACAAAGCACACAGCCCACCCTGTGCTTCCAGGGTCCCTGCTGAGAGACCCAAGGCCACTCCTGCTCTTTGTGATTTGTGAAACCAAGGTGGGAAAGTAGAGAACTCACTAAGGACTAGTCCAGGGACCTTCTGAGCTAAAAGCAAGGAAAAAAGCAAGAATTACAAAACTAGGACCCTGTAGCTGAGTTGTTGCAATGCATATTCTTACTATTTTAGCCCAGAAGGAGATTTTTATCATTCAGCAGAGTCAAAATTGCATTTGACAGCAAGCTTCATACAAAACCTATTTTCAGCTGGTCCAGACATAGCAGATGGGCTCTTCTGAAGCTGGAGGCTAGGTCTGCAGTAGACTTGTTGTCTGTGTAGCAATATTGATAGAGGTTGTGATTTTTATTCTTTCTCTTAAGTGGTATTTCTGTTATGAGCAACAGATATAACATGGATCTTGTCAAAGTTACCCTGTGCTTGTATAATTTATTTCATTCTAGAAACACTCTTCCTGATATAAACTGCATTTATAGTTGAGAGCTTGTCACTCTAACTGTTCTAGCAAACCTTTTTCATTGCAGGCAGATCAAGAGCTTGTGTCTGCCCCTTTGCATGTGGTCTTGATTTCTGGTACTCATCTAAAGCCTGCAGAGTTAGAACAGTTACAAGTAATGCCTATTTGCAATTCAGATCTTTTTGTAACTTGGATTCATTCCTATTCATAACCACATGTAATGCTTAAATGATCTGTCTAGAAAAGGGAGAAAACTGAGACATTTCCTATCACTTTCTGCTAAAAATATTACTGCAACAACTGGAGGCTCAGTCTTTCAGCTGATCAAAGTCCTTGACATCCACTTAGTTCAATAAAGTTACTTTAAACTTACATCAGTCCATTATTTTTGACTCAGTTGAGTTTGGCCTGAGGCTGGCCTCTCATTAGGTGGGTGTAGTTTTGGAATTACAATTAACTGTACCCACAATGAATTACTAGCTGTTATGCTCGTGAACCGAAGAGGTCTTGAAATGTTTAAAGTATTTCTGAGAGCAGCTATAGTTCATTTCAAGAATGGAATTGAGACTGTGAAATAATGGCAGAAGTAACCACAGAAATAAGGCAGTGTTGTAAGGAAACCTAGACAAGAGGAAAACAAAGCTGCTAATGTTAAATACAGTTTACAAGTGTTTCTCAGTCAAAATCCTCCTGTCTTTCAAAATAACAACGAGCAACTGAACCTGTGATTATATATCCAGAACAGCCTGTTCTGAGAGCGTAACATGGGGAAGTACCCCTGAGGAGGTGTATTTGTTCAACTAACACATTAGAGAGGTAAAACACTGTGGTGGAGTTACCTACCATCAGCCCCTCCAATAGGCTGCAGCTTTGAGGGGCCTTGCTGAACCTCGGGGTGCTTGGAGCTGGACTGTCCTCTTGTTATTTTGCAAGACCAACTGAGGCCACAGGCGTTCTTTTCAACAGAAAGGAGGATGTGTTGCTGTAGTCCACAGTTCTGGTGAAAAGATGGTGTTGACCAAAGTCCAAGGAGTTGTCTGATGTAATTTGTTATCTTGCAGAATGGTACGGGCTAGAAGGGACCTCTGGGGATCCAGGAGGTCAATCCATAACCTGTACTGGTGCATGGGGTTATTCCTCCCCTGGTGCAGTACTGTACACTTGCCCTTGCTGAACTTCATGAGGTTCCCCTCTGCCCGACTCTCCAGCCTACCCAGGTCTCACTGAATGACAGTACAGCCTTCTGGTGTGCCAGCCACCCCAGCCATCTCCATGTAGAAAGTTATGAGAGAAGCAGAAGAAGATGCTACTTGGGAAGTGTGGTCTGAGTTTTGATTTTGCACAGAATAAACCACAAACCCAGCCAGGGATAAGAGGAGGGAGAGGATAGTTTATCAATGACAGGGCCTTGCACAAGGGCACAACTGTAGCTGATCAACTAATGATGAAACCACCATTTTCCATTCTTCTGTGTGCTTGGTGCCTCCTTGCTTTGCTCACTCATCATGCTTTGAGAGTGGGGGAACATGACCTTGTGTGCAGGCTGGATGAAGTCATGCCTCCCACCTAACTCGTATTCTTTGCATTTCAGGCCCAGCACTTCCACCTGGTCATCCGAGTGGCGCTGCTGCGATCCCTGCTTCATCTGGGGGGCCCCCACCTCCCCCACCTCCCCCAGTACCTCCACCACCCATGGGAGCTGCACCTCCCCCACCACCCCCGCTGCCAGCAGGTGCCGGCCAAGGGGTTGGCACTGAAGATGGGTCAGTGTCAGGGCTCGCAGCAGCTCTGGCTGGTGCCAAACTAAGGAGAGTTCAACGGGTAAGGAGGTGGCACTGGGACTCCCCAATGGGCTCTTCTCAACTGTGGGAAAGCCTGGTACAGCTTGATATAATGGTCTGCAAACCAGTGTGAAACATGCTTTAGGTGAACTTTTAAGTTTGTAGTGCAAATAAAGCTGAGCAGGAGGTGTTTGGTAGAATTTCTGTCCTTCAGGTAATGTTAATTAACAAATGGCTGCAAGTTCTCATGTTGCCAGGATTTCTTTACTTCTGTAAAGGCCATCAGTGTGTTATCTGTTGGTGTATTCAGGCATTAGAAGTGGTTAAAACTGCACCATGCTTACAAAAAACCAGTGGAAACTGTTGAGGCCTTATGTAAATAGGTGTCCACTTAGGTGAGAGTTGCATAGCCATGCATAAACATAATCATAATCATGACCACTGTGAATTTTTCATCATTTGCTGCCTCACCCAGACTGTGGTTTTCATAAGGTCCATGTGTGCCTTCTTCCCAAGGCAGAATACATCCTATCTCTGGTTTTGGGTTGTGATTGTGGTTGCTGTTCTTAATAATTAGGAAAACTATTCATTAAGGGTGTGATAATACAATAAACTTTTCATTCATTCCAATGTTAATTTCTGTCTTAAGCCAGAAGATGGTTCAGGAGGGTCCAGCCCCAGTGGGGTCTCTAAGAGCGATGCCAATCGAACAAGTAGTGGAGGAGGCGGAGGAGGACTAATGGAAGAAATGAATAAATTACTGGCAAAAAGGTATGTACATAAACTTCAAGTAAGCACTAGCATCAGCTGTGCAGCAAATCATGGAACAAGGTGCTGTCAATGGGTCACTTTGGTGTTATTTGAAGGTCCTGCATAGGTGTTAGTTGCCAGCATTGCCTAGCGTTTAATATGAAAATGTAGGTGTTGCAGCAATGATATCTGGCAGAGTTTAGCTGCTGTAGCAAATCCTGTGGTGTGATAGACTTCAAAGAAGGTGATAAATAAATCCTCTGGGGTTTTGCCTTTTTACCAGATCTATTTCAAAGTTACTGTTTTCAGAAAAACTGTGAAAAGAACTCAGACATATCATTCTTTAATGTAGCACATTCAGAATGTTGGGCCCAAAAATATAAACAGAAGTGCAATAAAAGGACAACAATCTTGGCAGGTAAATTGTTATCGATTCTCAGTGTGTTTCAGGCAGTCTAGCCAATTTATTCTCCACTAAAGTGAGTTGAGATGTATCAAGGTAGCAGCTGTTAAAAGGCACTCAATTATTTTTGCTTTCTCTTTTCCCCGATTCCATCCATAATGTTCTGTCAAATTGTAACTCTCAAGCTCCTAATGTTAAATATTTTTGGTTTTAGCTCTAAAGATTTTTTTAACTCATTGAGTAGTGAAACTAAAGGATAAATAAAATAGTGAAGAGTAGGTAGAATTGTACAGTGCACATAGATGGAAATTTTTAAGTAACACTGTCTAGGATTAAAATGGTTCCAATTTCAGAGGGTCTGATTCCAACTTTTGTCCATGTCTTGGTCATTTCAGAAGGACTTCTGAACATGGCCTGTGGATGCAATCCTTTGGAAAATATTAAACAAATACACAACACTACAAAAACTTAGCAGTGTAAAATGCCAAATAGATAATTTTCTGTCTTTTCAGAATTAAAATAGTTTACTAGCTTTAAATAGTTGTTTTCCTGGTTCACTTTCTGTTTTGTGCTCCTGTGTATCATGACTGACCTTGCTGAACTGAAAGATCTCTGTTAACAATATACAGTTCAGTGACTAGATGTTTGGGTAACTAGCTCTACTCAGGCAAGTTAAATAGACATCTAATATGCTTGCAAATCCTTTCCCAGGGAGTTGAGAGCTAAAGAACTGTCTCCTAAATTTTGCTTCACAAAGCTATCGAAGTCATTGGAAATACACAAATGTCAGTCAGGAGTGCAGTATGAGCACATGCTGTTAAACTGATACTAGGAGACTTCTTTTGGCTGCAAAACTCTTTGTGTGTGTGATGACATAGAGAAAGGAAAGAACCTGGCATTGTGTTTCAGATTGCTCTTAACCAAGCTGGCAACCAAGAGGTAAAAAAGATGGTTTTCAAAATGAGTACGTTCAATACAGAAATCCCTAAGTGATGAGCATGGATCTCAGGGGCCCTTTTCTGAGCAGCAAACCACATGCTCAGAAATAGGGAATGTGTATAATGCTGGGTAAATAACAGGAAAGTGCTTCTGAGGGCTTAGGTGGTACAAAATACGTCTTTCTAGATTTAATGGCTCCTGTGAGAGCAGCACATTGCTTCAGGATTGAAGTGCAAGCAGAATACTGAACTATCTCCCAAACCACTATCACTTCTAGCCACCTGAGCTACAACAGAGGGAGGGGTTAGGTTGGTCCTCAGAAACTCCTGTGGAGGTTTGGCTTGTTCCTTCTGTATTGGACACAGGAGCCACCAGTTCCTGAGCCCTAGAGAGAATCCATCCCTTTCTCATGCTGTTTCATAGTGAGCTGCACTTCCTTCCTCTGCTTCAACGCATGTCCTTATGCTCTGCACACTGCCTGTTAAAAACTCCCTCATGATCCTACCCCTCTCCCTGAGCTGTATTGCCGAGATCTGGATTCCTTACCTCCATCCCAATCCTATGCAACTGAACATATATAGTCTTCATTGTGTTCCCTAGGATGAACTAAGTATAACTCCTACCAGAGCCTGAATCAGCCTTCCCACATGGATAATGTGTTTCTAGAGGATTGACTGTGTGTCCTATCTCATGTTCTTTTGTAAAGGAGGAAAGCAGCGTCGCAATCAGACAAGCCAGCTGACAAAAAGGAAGAGGAAAGCCAAAACGTAAGTGGAAAAACTCCTAACTGTTGTGCTCTTGTAAGTATGTTGGTGTACTGCCTTGTAAGCCAAAGTCCTGTGCTTATGCAGAAGTGTGGCAGGCAATGACAAGCAGTGCTGATCCAGAAATACATTTGCACATGCAATCAAAAGTTAAATGTAGCTGCTTTCACCTCGCCTGGTAACAGCACCTATTAAACTGGTTAGGACAATACTTTGCTTATGAACAAAGCAGCAGTTCTTGTTTTATAAAAACAAGGTTCTATAAAATTCTTGTTTATAAAGAACAAGAATTGCTGCTTTATTCAGAGGTGAAGTATTGTCCTAACCAGGTTAATAGGTGCTTTCTCAAGGTCTGATCTTACATGTTGTAGGTTACAGTGGATTCTTGCCTCTTAACAAAATGCATTGGACCTTCGGGCAAATCAACTTAAGGTCAAGTTCATGTTTCTTTAAATTTGTGGCTTCAGCTAAGCTGAAGTGGATTGTCAACAGTGTGGTATAACTTTGGAATGACATCCTCCAAGCAAAGCAAGAATCAGCTTCCTTAGGACCCCAGAGTGCATGTAAAACATGTCTCTGGGAGGGTGAAGGGCAAATACTGTATTAATGATTAGACCATTCAAAAGTTTAAATATGTGTCCATGATGATTACACTGAAATAAGAGAGAATTTGGACAACTTCAGGGAAACTTTGATTCATTTCTGTTTTAACTGTTCTATCTGTATGTTGTCCAGAAAAGCAATTAAACAAGAGTTTTGGGTTTACTCAGTCTTTACACTGAATTTGATGCAGNGGGAAACTTTGATTCATTTCTGTTTTAACTGTGGGTTTACTCAGTCTTTACGCTGAATTTGATGCAACAATTTTGAGCTCAACACGCAGATTAAAACACTTTTTAACCTGCTGAACTGGTAAAGCATGGGAGAACTTTCCAGTTTGAAGAGAGGCCAGGGTTGATGCTGTGTTCCTTCCCATGTGTTGGTTTTCTGGGCTGTTGCTTATGCAGTATTCCTTTTGCTAGCCAGTGCCCTTGTGAAGGCTGTCTGCCATGGCTGCAAGTTCATAAAGCATCATGTGTGCCTCATATCACCTATACAGAGAAAATCCATCCAAAACCAAGCAGCTGCTCAGTAGGAAATCCATTTAGAAAATTAAGTCTCACCCCCATCTCAAAGGCTTGGAACAAGAGTAGGAATAAATCCTTTGCAGTATTCAAGAAGAAAAACAGCTGGGTTTTTGCATGTTCCTCAAGAGATGCTTCAAGCATAGAATTTGCCTATTGAGTTTGCTATGCAACCATTGCTCTTAATCTTGCCTGAAAGCTGGTTTTTGAACCATACATTCAGGGGTGAAAGGCACCATTAGTTTCTAACTTTTCAGCCTTTGCTGTCTTTCTGCCCCTTCTTCTCTTTCTTTGAAGCTGTGCATTAGTCTATATCTAACTTTTCAGTAGCACCAAACTGTTTAAAAGGTGTTTTAGAGAACATCTGTTTAATGTGTATCTCAAGTACACCTTGTGGTGGGGGTATCTTCTGCCACACTGGGTGCAATTCCATTGTACAGTGCATAATTAATGCTTTGCCTGAGTGTGTTTTGAGGTCTGCTAACTAATATTGTTGTGTTACATATATGAGTAACTGTTTTATGATCTGTCACACATAAATCCCAGAAAAAAAGAGTCTGAATCTGTGATGTAATTTTTAATCTTCTACTTAGGAGGAGTATTGATTGGTTCAGTAACATTGTGTTAGAAACAGGACTAGTTTCACTGACACCAGGGACTGTCCTGGGCTAAAAGGCTGGGATCTGACCTACTGTTCCTTCAGATGACAGTGAGTTTCTAAATTTAGGAAACAGATGGTTTGTATTTACCAAAGAGCAGCCAGGACTTTAGAGTGGTAATTCACCCTGGTTTGGTTGAGTTTGGTTCTAGGATGAGAGTGATTCAGTAGAATCATAAAAATGTGGAGATAGTAGCCAAAAAATAAAAGAAAAAAAAAAAAAGAGGGGGAAAAAAATGTATATTTTGCTATGCTAAAGGTAGAGAAAGGTTAGTTTAAGTGGACTTAAGCCTGTACCTTGGCATCAGTGCCTGTTGAACATGCTTGGAGGTAACTTGCTTTCGTACTACCTGTGCTGCAGCTGGTCTCCAGACTAGAAGAGAACTTCATCTCCCAAATTCAGTAATGTCCTGGTTTTCTCTTTGTAGGATGATGCTAGCACCTCTCCTTCACCCAGTACACGAGGTCCCGCCCAGCAGCAGCAAAATTCATCAGGTATTAAATCAAACTACTAGTATTGTAGTTGTCTTCTTAACCTAATCTTCTCCAACACCTTTAGACTCTGGCTTCATCATCCTGCTTCTAAGTGCAGCAGCAGTAACAAACAGAAAAATTCCCAGGTATCTGTTGTTTTAACAACTGTTCTCAGCAAGAAATTGTGACTTTATATGCCTCACAGCCCAAGAAAATTACAATATAGCCAGTTTAGTTAATGAGGTCCAGTCATTTATCTGAGAATCTGTGTCTTCAACATTGTGCAGCTAAATCTAAGAGAGAAAAAACTATATTTTACTTTTGGTAGTGTGACTGTCCTGGTTTACACAGCTGGAGTTTGAGTCTCAAACTGTTATCCTTCCTTAACCTAGTAGTAAGCTTGATTCTGGGAGTTACCAGATAAAATTAGGGAGATTCCCAAATATGTTTTTCTTATGATGAGTTGAAAATCTGTATCTGAGTAGATAAGCTACAAGCCAGTCAGATTCATCCTTGCATCAGCCTTGGCTTTCATGCATGCTAAAAGAAATCTCTCCCGAGGGAATGAGTATTTAACCATTCCAGCTTCCTTTTGGAATGAAGCCATGATTTGTGTGCTTTTGCAAGGGAAGGGGAAGAAGGCAAGAGAAAGGTGCAGGTAAATGAGGAACAAGATCTAGAGATTTCCCAGGAGTGCCCATAATTCTTCTAAAGAGTTTTTTAGGACCTCACAGAGGAGCAAACCCTTGTGTATGAAGTTGTGTGTTATTCAAGTCTCTGAAACAGTTCACTTTATTTTGGACTATTTGCATAAGAGGAAATTGGGAAGATGGTAAGCGTTTTCAGTACCAAGGGTTATGTTTTGCAGCTTTGGGGAATATTCTATTAGAAATGTAGACAACATGAAATAAATTCTCTGTGGAGATTTCCATAGTGGGGATCTCACTCATTTTTTTTTTTTAGATACTCTCATATTTTCTGCAAACTCTGCAGACAAACAAAAAGATATTTTTAAACCTAAAATATAAGTATTGTACTGAATTAAATAACACTTGCAGGAATTAGCCTGTATTTCTTAATAGAAGTGATTTATGCTTTTGCTCCTACTATTCCAGTTCCATGTCTTTTTAGTACTGTTTAACTATCTGGTCCCTAATGAGAGAGATCATTAAGCAGATTTTTGCCAATGCTTTCTCTATGATGTAGACAACTGCACTTATTCAGCAGTCCCACCTTCCTGGATCTTTCTAAGTCACTAATCCTCACTGACTGAAAGCAGCTGTATGAAACAATCAACTCCAGGATATTTTTATCATTATAGAAAAAAAATAATAAACAGAATAAACAGTAATGTTTCATTTTTGTTTTCCAGACTCTGGGAAGAAGCCATGGGAAAGGAGCAATTCTGTTGAAAAGCCTGTATCTTCATTACTTTCTAGGTGAGCAGCACAGGCTGTCCCTGTGTCTAGCTAGCAGTTGGAATGGCCATGCTGTCCTTGTGGCACGTGCACAACTCATGTCTTGTTTCATTCCATTGCTGTAGAAATCCATCAGTGGTGAAGAGCTGTGAAGCTAAGAGTCCCACACAATCCCACGTGTCTTCTAGGTACTGGCTAACAGCTCAGCTTCTTAACTGTCTCAGCCTGTGCTTTGAACAATCCAATCATTCAGCACTAATAGTCATCTTCTGTCATGTCTTTTACTCATTTTCTTACAATCTGCTTTGTCTGTCGTGTAAAGTGTGAGGGTAGAGTGTGTCTTGTCAAAGGCTTGTTGCATGGAAACATCTCTCTGCTCAGGTGGGGAGAGGCATCATAGATGTTATTCACACTTCAGTTAAGTGCTTAAAGCATTCATGCTTGTGAATCAGAGGGATGGGCTTGGCAGTGTGGTGTGCCACGTGGAAGGCAAGTTTTGAAGCATCTTTTTACAGCAGGTTGAGGATGACCCTACCAATATGAGAAGTTTTTATTGTCTAAACTCTGCTAAAATTCAAAAGCAAAGGCAGAAATGATGAGAAGAGCCTGCAACTGGGAGCAGGAGGAATTGATTCCTCCATCCATGCAACTGTATTGGGTGCAGAAAGGAGAGCAAATCTTGGTGCAATAAGTTAATAACATCGAGCTGTAAAAATGCCTAGCCACAGTGAGGATGTTCAGAAATCTGAGGTAAAAAAGCTGTCAGATGTCAAAAGCCAGGAAGCCTCAAGTAAGACTTCAGAAGTCCTGTTTGTAACAAAATCCAGGTTATAGTATCACCACCCATGTTCTTACCCACAGAGATTGAGATAGTTTGATGTTGAACAGCTAAAGACAGACTTCCAGTGCTGGTCCAGGACCACCCAGTGTTATTGCAGTACTGGACACTGAAATGGATGCATAAGCTGAAAAAAGAAGTAGAACACAGGCTTACCTATGTTTAGCATTTCCTGCAAAGAGATGTCCCTTGTTTTACACTGTTCCCTATACAACAGTGCTAATAGTTTGCAGAGAAAGCTGCCAGTGACAAATATCTGCATACACTTGCCTTTGTGTTGGCTGGAACATGCCCTGCTCAAACAGTCAGAGAGATGCACCAGTGTTACTAGAGCAAAATATAGTCTCTCAAGCTCTCCTAAAACCAATAAGACACTTTGGTTCTAGGAAATGTGTGAGATTTTCCAATAGATACAGAAAGACCATTCCTTCTCCTTGGAAAAGGAAAGTGGACTATTTAAAGCAGCTATCAAGTTTTTATCAGCTATCTTCTATAATGCCATTCCATCCTGTGAGGAGAAGGAATTCAGTGGGGGGAAAAATCCTTCCCTAGTTTAACACCTGGAGTAGTGAGTAGTACTCAGTCTTTGCTTGCTCAGAAAACTTCTGGGGGAAAGTGAGGCAGGTTTCAGAAGCTCTCAGAGGTGACCTCTTTCTGTTCCTGTTCAGTTTCATGGTATTTATAGCTGTTTTTAACTCCAAGTTTAGCTGTTAGATTGTAGGATACAAGGTAAGATTTTTCCCAAGAAAGGGTTACAAGATCATATATACCCTCAGGAATGGCAGAATCTCTAACAGCCCCCAGTTTGGGCCCAAAGATGATGGCAAAGTTCTTTGAAGCCTTTTCTATTAATTATATTGCATGGTTAATTTTTGAAATGTTTTAGAGTTACTGATTAAACGAGAAAGACAATCAGCTTCTGCTTCCTCAATTTATTTTATCAGCTGTCATCAGAGTTCTCCCTACTAATACCATCCTGGCAGACTGATAACACTCAAGTGTACTAGCCATTAAGGCCAGATTGGTTTTGTTTCTGGGTCAAGAAAAAGTGCTTGTGCTACACATTATCAACAAGCTTTCCCTGACTCAGGGAGAGAGGATTACTGGGTTATTATTTTCCATATAATATTTTTCTAACCTGTATTTACTATTATTTAGCACCCAATTAAAGTCTAAGAGGCCAAGACAGTGTTGCTGTAGAGAAAGCAGCTTGTGAGAGAAAACCCAACACCTAGCTTGCAAATTGCAAATCCTGTAATAAAATACATCCTTAAACAGGCTTTATCCCCTGAAGACATCTTAGCACTTTCTAGTCTGAAATCACTGAGACTCCCAACAACAAAAAAAAGTAAAATTTCAGTACCATCTTTGTGCTCCCTCCAATATGTCTGCAGTAGGAGAAAGCAGCATCTTTGAGGATCAGGCTGTGCAAACAGGAGTAGTGCTACTCTCTGGCTGCTCAGCAGTCCTGAGAGGCACAGGAGGAAGCCTCTGGTCCAGTACTCGAACACGAGTGCTTCACTCTGGAGTGGATTTCATCCACATCATCAGGTAGGTGTAGCTTAGCGTGCACTACAGAGAACTGACTGACTGTTTTATGCTCTTCTTCCATTTCTCAAGGATGAAGCCAGTGAGCAGCAGCAATGATGTGGCTATGGATGCCTTAGATTTTGATCGAATGAAACAGGTGAGTGAAAAGGTCTTTTCACGCTTAAGATGAGCTACCCATTTTCCCCCATGCATGCGCTGTACAAGCAAAACAGCTGTTCAGTCTTCTGATTGCCTCTCCAACTAGGTGCTTAGGGAAGGGCTAGCTGGTGAGCAGCTAGAGACCACAATCTCACTGCTATTCGATCAAGTTGTCTGTACAGAATTGTACAAATAAATATTCCAGCATCTTCTGCATCCTTGGCCTGGGAGTACAGACATAGCTGTTAGTAGTGCTAGGGTCTGATTGCCAGCAGAGGTGGGGGACAAGCACAACCATATTAAACTTGCATTTTCTTGCACCCGTTAGAAGGAAATTCTGAGCAGCTGACTTGTGTTTTGTCTCATCAGGAAATATTGGAGGAAGTTGTAAGAGAGTTACACAAAGTGAAAGAGGAGATAATTGATGGTAAGAAAGAGAAAAATTATTATTTTTCTCATCTTTCTGACTAATTTCCCATAGATAAGATGATAGGAACTGCAGAGAGTTCCCTGGTGTTTTCAGACTGCTGAGCAGCTCTGATTTATGTACGCATTTGAAGAACAAGCATTTACCTTATCTGAGCTCTGTTCATGATATTGTTTACATCCCTTATTTTTATGCTGTTGTTCAGCATTTTTACCCTAAACCTGTGAGAAATTCACTGGCTGCTGTTCCTCACAGGTAGGAGGGTGAGAAAGGGCCTGCCTGTAGCCCATAGTGCATCTATTTGTCACAATCAGGGAGTGTGGAATCACTTGTAACTAGCCAGCCACACAGGTCTGGAATGAGGAGGGGACAAAGGTACCAAACTGAAAATTCTTCCTTAGCATCTTCTGTAGGCTTCCTATGCTTGAAGAGCTATTGCAGACCTTCACTTGATTACAGCTTTCCAAATAGCTATGTATTTTTAGAATTAATTGAAAAGTACAACAGCTGTACTAAGTGTATCAGTACTTTGTTATTAATTGCTCTGTAATGTATGACAAAATGTAGTTTTCAAGGCCATTATTGAAATGCAGAGCAAAATAACCTATTTGAAGCCCACACTAGGACACATGAAGATGCATATCCACACTCTGCACTCCCCATCTTAGATTCACACATAAAGGGAAAAATAGGAGACTGTAAAACAGCTAAAATCCATTTCCTATCCCTTTGCTGCAGACCTGTGTGCTCACAAAACTCAGGACAGTTTGCAGTTGAGGAGACCCTTGGCCATATGCTACTGTCCCAGCAGCTTGGCCCTCTGAGCCTCCCTAGTTCATTCCAGTGCAAGATAAGACATTGACATAAACCGCAGGTGCAACTTGAACCAGTACTGCAGTTTGCAAGCAAACAGCTGACTGCTTACCCTTACTCATCCTTTTACCTTCCACTCATCCTTTTACCAGCGTATACTTTCTGCAGTCTCTGTACATAGCGTTTTCCATCACACTGGATATAACATTATGCATTAACTTTTTGGTTTGGTTTTTCTAGCCATACGGCAGGAGTTGAGTAGAATCAGTACAACATAATGATTGCAGAGCATTTGGACGGTACTAAGAATGCTAGGAAGAGTGGATCATTTCTAAGTGTACCAAGGTCATGCAAGATGGTGAGAGAGGACACCGGCACTGTCTTTGTTCTTATACCCTTTTTATTAGCAGACTCAGCACACTTTGAAGCTTGCTGCTGCCTTGGATTCGCTTCATTTTAAAAGTCTTAATCTAAAGAATATTAAATTTTAAATTTCTGGATTTTTTAGATTTCATCTGACACTGCACATTGGATTTGTCAGCCTTTTTTGTATTTTGTATTTGCTTATTTAAATGTATTACCTTTCTTTTTAGTAGTAGATAAGAACACACGTGAACCATTTGCTTTTGATAGATGACTTCAAAGTAATTTTACTAGTAGTCTGCAATGTAAATGAAGATCCTTTGCCAACAGAAATGTATTGTGGCATCACCAGAAGAAACAGAGACATGTTAGTTGTCAGCCAACAAGTTCTTTGTCTCAGAGTTATCACAATATAAAACAATGGTACGTCAGTGCATCACAGTATCTGTGTTCATATTGGTAATAAACTGTTTATTGTCCACATGGCCCTGTCTGCCTTTGTTTCCTTTGTCCCTTCAGCTCCCACACTTATATGTGTCACTTGAGTTGATGATGAGAGGAAGGTGACCAAGACTTACTGTGGGGTGGCAGCTCAGCCCAGCCGGTGCTGCAGAGCAGAAGGAGAGGAGAGCCCTGAGCATGTTACAGCTGGTGCAGTGGTAACAGCCCTGCCTTCTTTTACAGGGAGATGTGGCTCTCACCTGCATGGCCCTTCTGACATTGCTGGCTGAGCACCACCTCCTGAGCAGGCTGCAGCAACCTCAGCACCTTTTCCCAAAGTGAAGGGCAGTAGCTTACAGTTCCTTCTCAGGCCACCACTAAGTGTCCCACTGCATCTCCTGCCATCACTGAAAAAACCCCAACAAACCAGGTCCCATCACCTGCATGCATAAGAGCTTGCAGTAACTGAAAGGGAGGTATTTATGCAGAACAAGGCTACTGAAAGTATTAGGAGGAGGCAGGCTGAAATTACTAGCACAGCATTGCTGAACTAGAGGCTTAAGGGAAGTCATTTGTTAATATCTCATGTTTTATTTGTTAACATTGTGATCTGAAGCTTTATTTCACAGGAAGTAAAAGCAAAGAGTACAGGACACTGAACACTTAACAGTGTTAATATATCTTTCAGGTTATGCAATTTTTAAACATTTTTTTTAAGATCCAGTCTTTCCACCAGCACAATCCTGGGGCTTTCTGCTTGACTTGGTGCAAGCTTTACATGGCAATAGTCTTGATACCATTTTCTTGATAATTCTAGGCAAAAGGCAAGAGATTGGAGTCCAGCTATTGAAATCTGTCAAATGTTTTCCACGCCCTCTGCTTTGCTTCGGGCCTTCCTAAAGATTTTGTTTTAAAAGCCTGGCCCCAGGAATGGGTTTTGGAGCAGAGCCTGGCTCAGCAGCCCAGGAGAGCTTGTGGTTGTCCCCTTGCTTGGGTCCTCCAGACCTCACAGAGCATGGCAGCAGGCAGGAGGGACTGCCTGCCAGCAGAGGAGGCAGAATGGGGTGTGCTTTGCAGTTGGTTGCANAGAGAGGCAGAATCACCTCCCTAGACCTGCTCTGGCTTGGAGAGCATAGGGTTGTCCTTCAGCTCTCTTCAAAGTGACCCAATCTGCTTTATAGAAAAGAGGTTTTTACAGTGTGGTTTTACCATAGATTAAATACATGAGAAAAGGGAGAAACTTGAATTTAATGCAACAGTGAGCTCCAGACTGAGCCTGATGTCTGCTAGCTGTTTAATGCCAGCAAAAGGTGGTGAGAGACAGTGGGGTAAGACTTCATGTGGGAGCTAAAGCAGGCAGACATTGATGTGCACCACAATCCAGCACTCCCAGTACCATGACAAGAAGCCTTTCCAGTAGGAAGAACATAGACAAGCATCAGAAACAGCAAAGATTATAATGCTGTGTTGCATAAATCTTATACAGTAGCTCATGTGTTTCTTAATTATAACCCCATTTAATGGCATACCTGGCAATAGACATTGCCAGGAGGGGAATCAATGAATCTAACTCACTCCACTTCTCTTTTGGAGAAGGGTTGTGACACAAAGGCAAGTAATTTTCAAAACCACTGCCACTCAGATGATTACAACCATTCTGTGAAATTCTCCCATAATCTTAATTAAGCTTCAGGAAGTTGGGGCCTGACACAGTTCACATTTTTCACTTGGAATGTGGCATTGTGCCTAAGGTCAGTAATAACCATGTTGTGCAGCCAGGATATGGTGTGCCCCTCTGTTAACATCACCCACCTGCTGTAAATGAGTTTTTCTTACTTACTTCTACCTTTGCAGGCCTCATATAAGTCAGTCATAATAAGCTGGAGTTGGCACAGGGCTATTTAAGAGCTGTGGAGCAAAGCATGTCAGATGGCAGGGGAGCAGTTTGCTGGTTCCCAGCTTATGGCTTCAGCCTTAAGGGATGCTCATGGTGGCAAATGCAGTAGTGGCACTGCCAGAAGATTTCCTCCACACAGACACTAATTCAGTTTGCTTGTTGCCTCTGTAGAGGAGGGATGGTGTCCCCTCATGCTGGACTTGTTGAGTTCCTGCAACAGAGCAAGCCACAGGCAGTTTACATAGCAGAAATCAAATACGCCATTAAACACCACTCCAACCTATCATACAGCTATTTGTTCCTCCTATCTCCTCTTGCCAGAGAATTAGTGTGGCCACACAGTGAAGGAGATCTGGATTAATTTTTAAGCTAAAAGAATAAAACTATAGCTCTAATGTACTTTTAACCCAGACCCATATGCCCTGTTTAAATAAAAAAAAAAAAAGACAACCTGGTGCCAGCATTGCTGGTAGCAGCAAGGAAAAGTGCCCATGGAGAGGATAGGATCACAGTACCCACACACATTGAAGCTCAGCTGGCACCACACATCCACAGGCCCCAGACTTCCAGCCACTTCAAATTCCTGTTGAGATGGAGAGTCCAAAGCAGGAGAGCTGTGAGGCTGCCTGGGAAAAGCCAGCTGAGACCATGATGGAAGTACTGATGGAAGGTAAGCTAAAAATTCATTGCCAGTTTTGGTTTGCCCTGTTTACTCCATGGCCTGCCTCTGTGTCAGTCTAGGCTAGTATATAGACCACATAGGTCACTGCATCATGGAACAGCTGAGTAAGGGAACTATAGAAAGGTCACTCTCCATAGAGAAGGAGAATAGTCACATTGAGGAAGATAGCATCATCTTTATTACAGCTTTTATATTAACATGCTAAATTGGCCAAGAGAGTTGAGAAACAACTTGCTAAGGACATGGGCAGTTGAATATGTGAAGTAAATGAATAAAATCCTGAAGCTCCCTGACATGAGCACTGATACATGGAGGTTCTCACACCAAAGCATCTTCCTTTGGGAGAAAGGAGTCTTTAATAATTAAGACATAACATCTTAAATGTGATCTTCACTGAAGAACCAGTGAAGTCTGAAGTGTCAGAAGAAGCCCTGTTCTTCCTCTTCTCCGGAAGCACAACCCACAAACTTACAGTAGGGAAAAAGATGAGAAACATGAAATTATGTGTACTGTTAGAAAGGTGAAAAAGGATCATCCTGTTCCTCCTGGGGCACATCCATGTTGCTGATCAGGCAGCAAACAGAAGACTGAAAGGAAGAGTTTCTTCACACAACAGTCCTGCTCTGCTGTTTAGCTACACTGAGTATTAGATCCTAAGAATAGAAATGCATTCAGAAAAGGTTTAGACAAAGCCTTGGAATAAAGGTCAAACAGCAGCTACTAGAATAATGGTACAAATATACAAAAATATATTCCATTGCATATACAAAATCTCTGCTACCAGCAATTATCAGAAGAGGCTAGAAAAACATTGGACTAAAGGCACTTTTGTGTTCTCCAGAAAGTATCATTTACTACTGCATGTCAATCCTCCCTGTTTCACAGTCCTGTGTACGCAGAGCATCTACTTATAATCTGTCATGAAGAGAAACCAGTCCTAAACACACATGCATGCTCACACACTGAGCACAATACACCAAGTAGTTGTGGATTGAGCCAAAACTCAGACTTAGGCACACAATGGCACAGGAAGTTAATTCTAAGCCTAGACCAAAGGTTACCATAATCGCTCTTCACTCTAATCTAGTCTCTCAGGGTTACATACACAAACAGCCTTTATTAAAAGTATCAGTAGTCTAAAATAGTGCATCTAATTGCTTCATTTTCACACACATCCTCTTGGTCTAAGGAGCGTGAACCAATGCTAATTCATCACACACAAATACCCTTCTACTTCTGCAGAAAATTCACATCATTCAAACCAATAAAACACTAATGAAGCAGGCAGAGCTACTCCATTAGCTTTCTCCTGCCAGCTTGCATAGTCTCTTAACCCTTGAATAAGGACCGATAGTGTCATCAAAAACAAAGTCCCACAGAACTCGAATCCAGGACTGGTGATGTGGGAGGTTATCGTAATATTCTGCTGCAATCTTCTTCACCTGGAAGAAGAAGAAAGAGAAAAAGCTGTTTAGCTGCACAGTGCTGGGAGTGTTTCAGTCTTCATGTTCAGATCTGATAGCACAGTCATAACCTGAAGTTACTTGTTATTGCTTGTGAGCTTCTGAAGTTTAGCCAAATGAGATGTATTTAAAATGCATTTAGATACTTCTTAGCAGATTTCTGAGGTAAGTTTTGCCTCACAATGTCAGAATTTGAAAAATGATGGATCACTGCCTTTGGTCAGTACTATTTTCTCTTATTTCAGAATCTCCACAATGAGCTGCCTAAGTCACCTTATAATTTGCCAAGACTCCAGCACACTGTATTTAAAGCCCTGTTTGCCACTTGTGATACTCATCTGCTGAGGGTTCAGAGTAGGAGAGAACTACAAATTGAGAAAATGCCAGGCATAGCTGAGCACATTTGGTTTTCTTTCCTCCATTCTGCTACTGTGATGCAAACCTGAGAGATGGGTTTCTCCAGCAAGCAGAGGAAATGGCAGGTGCAATCTGCTCCTCAGTCTGGCATTAAAAATGCTGCAAGATCCATTATTAGATCATGAGTCTAATAAAATCTTGTCCCTGTTACAAATCCCCAAGTCTTAAGACTGCTGCCATCAGAGAAGCATTGCACATCATTGGGGGTGGCATTTGTAGTAGGAGTAAGACCAGAACCAGAGGATAATAAGGTTTCCAACCTCCCTGCTCTAGTACTTATGAAGCAGCAGAGTCTGGTAACTATTATACATTTCCATATAAACTGCTTGGCTGTTGTTTTATTACAGCTCCACCTCCTAGGCAAATAAAGTTCTATTCTAGAGTAGTTTGTCTTGCTGGACAGCATAACTTCTTTCTTTAAAAACCCTGCTGAATTTTAAAGCCAGCTATGCTGAGCACAGTACAGACTACCAGTGAAGAGCAAAAGGGCAACACAGACATTTTCATCCAGGAGGAGCTTCACCTCAGCATCTGAGGTGGAATGGTGAAATCTTAACACCACATTTTGACTATGAAAGTGTAAGAATCCCAGCAAAAGTTAAATTGTAAACCAGTACTGCTCACTGCTAGTTATCTCATTAATTCAGCTTTCTAGCAGACACTTCCCTGTGAGATAGGTTGGGTAACATACAAGTTCCATTAAGGTCTTTTCTCTCTGTACCTCAGCCCTTGGGCAACTCCTTGTGCTAGTGGTATGGCAGTGCTGTGTTGGAGGTGGAAGATTCAGTTCAGGTCTGATTGTATTCTGCCTTTCATGGGATACCTCTGACTTCCTAATAGTTCCCTATAAGCTGCTTTGAAATGTTGGTCTCTACTTCAAATGTGGTTCATTTTCATTGAGATTCAGACAATATTAGCATTTCCCCTTAGAAGGATGATTTCCAGGCATTGGGTAAGATCTCTGGAGATATAGATTTCATTCCCTGCACTCCTTTGGTAACCACAGACAGAAACAATTTAGTCTGGGGTTTGTATCCTCCCTTTTCCCAACTGGGTAATTGAAATAGCAAGTGGATGAGAGGGAGGAATATTTAGACAGTAAGGTCCCTTGGCTTCCTTGAATGAAAGCCACTAGTGAGGCCTTATGCAAACACAAAGAGGATCTCAAAGGCTTTACAAGTATTATTTGATCATTAAGATGATTACTCAAAATACCCAGCAGTGAATTTTGAGAAAGATCATATACACCACATTCTGGAAGTAGGTAGCCCAGTCACTGCTGACAAGCTGCTTGCCATCATCAGGTGGTGTTGGAGGAGGTGCTTGTTCACCAAGTGCATCCATTTAGCACCTTCCTACAGANCTTCGTTCGCGAAGCCTAGCCACGAACAAACGAACGGAATATGGTGGCACCTCATTCTGAACAAGATCCTCAGTATGGAAACTAGAAGAGATGACCAGGAGCTTGTACTGGAGTGTGTAACCCTAGATTAGCTGCAGGACAGTGACTCACCCCTACACAAACCAGTTCATTGCTTTGCTTGGCTTTGTAGGCAGGCAGCACTTGCACCACTGGTAAGATTCCTGCACTCAGGGCAAGACAACTCTATGAGATGTGCAGGAACAATGGAGAGAAGAAGGTAAACTAAAATTAAAAAATAGTGACAAAGGAACAGGGGAAAGGCAAAATGTAATGAATGCCCTTAGAGAGAGAACTTCTGAAGGGTTTTCTTATGGAAAAGACAAGGAAGTTTGTTAGGTGCATGCTCCCACTTTGCTATCACACGGCAGGAAATAATTTTAAAAGTGGTTTCTCATCTACAATGGATCTATGCAAAAGTTTCCTGACAAAAATAGCTCATCTTCTAATTTCTTTCAGTATCTCCATATGCAAAACAATATTATCTCCTCCTTACCTACCAGAAAATCTGGACAGTGGGAGGGCAGAAAGTAATAGGGTTTTAATGCAGATTCCATTTTAAATACACCATTAAATTACATCTATTAAATATGTTTGAGGCTGGAGGAGTCATCGTCCATGTTGCATTCTGGTTGCAGTACAAAACCTGCAGATAGCAGTTTCCAAGTAGCAAGATTTTGCAGCCAGATCATAGATCATCTCAAAGAAGATGACACTGTGACAAGGTGTTCCTAAACCCTGCTCCTAACTTCCCCTTCAAACACTCCATATTGCATTGGAGATAGTCCATTTGCTTCAGTTCCTCCCTCCTTTCCTCCTTACAGATCTCAGCTATAAGTTCTAACTCATTGCTAGTTTGTGAATGAAGAGATTGCAAAGTCTGCAAGAAGCTTATTCAGCACTTGGCACCTGGTACATTGAGGCTTTTCTTCAAGTAGATCAAGGTGGTAGGTAAGAAATCACATCTTTTAGACTAGAACTTTGCTTCTAGTTTTGTGCTTATGGAGCACAGCAACAGGTTCCCAATCCTACTCCATTGTATCTGATAGGTGCAGAAGTTAAATGCAATCTAATATTTCCACTATGCCTGTTATAGACCCTTTGTCCTGAGGCTATACAGAAGCTAGAGATGCTTATGATAAGAAGCTGAAAAATGATGTTTAGAATGCTAGAATTCATTTTACAGAAGTTTCCTCTATAGCCCTTGACTGAAGATGAGCATTCAAGCTAGCACTCCTGGCCATCACATGGTTAATGAAATCTGCACTTCAAAACCAGCATATCTACCATGTTTTCCAGTCTTGTCTCTCTAATAAATCTGGTTCCATACCATGTCTTTTCCTTTTCCCACAAGCTTAATGAATAACTAGTTTGCCTCTGGTAACACTGCAGTTTTTATTGCAGTTTGTAGGAAGAGGACTGAGTTCCTCCTTCTCCTGTCCTCTCTTTCTAGAAGTATATTCAATCCTTCACATAATGAAGACAAACAGATCTTTCTACTCATTTAGTAAATAATTTGATATTTTATAGTTATAAGGCTTTATGCAAAGACTAATCTAATCCCAAGGCTATAGGTTTGTTTATTTTTAGAGCAAGCCCTTCATTATAATGTTAAAATTCATGGTCTCTTGTGTAATCTCTCATTATCCTAGTGGGACACATTATCACTGCACACTCATGTTGCTTGGCTTTAATATCTGTAAGCTTACAGCACAGCCTTATTCTTCCTCTTTCAAATCTGTCACACTCCTAGGGTAAAGGTCTTTTCAGTGGCAAATATGTTACTCAGAACATTCTGAATGACACACCTGTAACAAAGGACAAAGCTGAATTTACTTTTCTGATAAGCAAGTGGAAGAGCCAGTTACTTCCCAAGATTAAGATCCAGTTATTCTCTGATCCTATGTCTCCCCTGCACTTGATCATATGGGAACCAAATAAAGATCTTTATTCTACTTTCTACTTAACAATAATAATAAAAAAAAAAAATAGCTATAAAAAAGAAAAAAGAATAGCTATACTAAGAAGTCGTTCATGTTACACAATTCAACTGTTAGAAGTTCAAGTGCCTAAGAGACTACAGCTGAAAAAAAATATGTTTGCTGAGTGAAGAATTTGCTGGGAGGTCAAGGGAAGTTTTTTACCCTTACCTGTTATGAAGTTCAAACATTAAAACCATCCAGAGATTATCTGTCCCCTTATCTCCTTCCACCAAAGAGGCAGAGGATTTTTCTGCATAATTTGCAGAAAAGAATAACCAACATTTTTTAATGGTAAAGGATTTTCTACAGTAACAGTTTTGACAAAGGATTTTCACTTCCTAATAGATTTTCACTTGTAACTGATCACTTGTCAAAGACTCTGAGTTTTCCACATAGTTCTGTCAGGCAACACCAATTGACAAGCCTGATGTCTCCTCCACCAGCAGTGGCAGCCTCAGTTGCCCAAGAGCTAGAAACACATGAACATGAGCCCAGGAAACTCAACTCTACCTTCTTTACACAGCAGGGCAGACACTTCCAGCTGCTGCATTGCCTCGAGGAATTAGGCTGAACCATTTGTAGTGTAGGTGGGAAAGAGCTTTTCAGGTCTCAATCAGGTCTGGAGCAACAGTCCTAGCAGGTTCAATTAGTCATTTACCTCCCTGTGTGAGATGTGTAAGATACAGAGCTAACCTCCTCTTCTTCTATTTACATTTCAGTAATCTAAGTATATCTAACAAGTTTGAACATTTTAAAGCAAAACTAAGCTCATGCACTTCCCAGCTGAGCTATGGGTGTATCAGCAATGGGAGTGCCTGACAGAAGAACTTCACATGTGAATGTGGGCTACTTTACCAGCTGCTGAGAAGCCCACCAGGAACAGCCAGCTTCTCCATGACAGACCTCCAGCAGAACTGCAGGCTATACAGAGGCTCCTCATGCTCATCTACTCTACAAGAAAATTTCCTCTTGTTTTAAATCTCCTCTCACACAGTGTTTCTGTGATGAAAAACATTAACCCATAAAGCAAAGTTTGTCTAGACGTGCCGTAAGAAAAGTTGTATGTGTTCTGCAGTAGTGGGGAGGTCACAGCTCCTGAACCTCAGACTCCTCAGCTCTACCTCCAGCTCATGAGGCTGTTCTAGCAGTAGCTCCCAACTTTGCATCAAAGCAGAAACACAAAAGAGTATCCTTTTGCCTGTGCCAGAGGATTTGTTTGTAAGAGTATTATTTCAAAGTCACATACCTCTAACGCTGTGAAGCACCTTTAATACAAGGAACTTTTCCTTTAAAAAAGGAAATCCTTGTATTAAAACCTAGAAGAGCAGCTACGCACCTGGAGGGAAACTGAAAACTATTCCTAGACACCTGGGCTTTGCAAATTTAACTCCCACAACTGATAAAATGTAAGCAAAAAGGGGCTTGATTTTCAAAAGAGGAAAGCCACAGCACTTTCCCAATAACAGATGAGCATCCTGAGTTTCTGTGGGTTGGCAGCAGAGCTAAAACAAGTCATGTAGAGCGGAGCTTTATTTTCTGTTATCTCAAAAATAGAAGGACTTTTGTTTGATATTAACCAAGTAATATAGTTTGCAGATTGATCATTAGACAAATCTCAAGTAGTTGTTTCCACCCGCTTCACTTTAGATGGGCCTTTAAGCTTACAAAAAGATGAAACCTGGCAGCTGAGGGAAGGACCTAGAAAAATGGAGAGCATTGCTGGAGGATTTTATGATGCCCGAAGTAGTCCTCAAGTCTTCAGAGGCTCAGATATTCTTGTTTCCATCAAGTAAACTAAATATTACAGCAGTTTGGCAGCCATTTCTCTCAATCTCCTACTTAAAATGAAAGAATTAGAAATAAATCCAAAAACTTTCTTCTTCATTTTTTTTCTTTCTTTTTAAAATTGATCCATTGTTATGAATTGGAGTTATTTCTTTGAGACAGTTCAGCAGCTTTTATAAAAATCCAATTGACTTGGGCTCATGTTGTACTTACCATTGGCAATCTGCATCCAGGAATACTGGGGAAGTCATGATGCTCCATGTGGTAGCCTACATTAAAGGTGAGCCAGTTCAGAGGTCCATAGTAAGAGTATGTCTCATACCCTTTTAAGAACATGTAGTGTTCTGCTATGAAGTGCCCAGAAATGGGGTGTATACCCATGCAAAGAATTGTACCTGCTATTAAGTAAATAACAGGTTTAATCCCCCAAAGGCAGTAAATTATAAGGTCTACAGTAAACTGGATGAGAGCATTAAAAATTTCCATTTGTGTTATTGCCTTGGGGTTCACATACAGTGGTCTCAGACTGTAGAACAGAGGTTGGAGGAAAAGCCAAAGCAGTTTCCGAAGTGGCGTACAGAAGAACCAGCCTTCAAAGTCTGTGGGAATGTCCACATCCAAGCTGTCCCCTCCAAGGTACCGATGATGGTCAATGTGGTATTTCTTGAAGGAGGCAGAATAAGGAATACCAATTGGCAAGTTGGCAAAGACTGCAAACCATCGGTTCCGCTTGGCCTGCTTGTTCCCAAAGGCAACGTTGTGTGAAATATCGTGGATGGCCAGGGAGAGTGAATGGTTGATGCAACCCCCAAAAGCATAAGCCCAGAAGAAAATCCATTTCCAAGATAAGTCTTTTACCAGGTAGCATGCTAGAAACTGAACGAAAACCATTCCAGATACAATCCACTTTAAATGTGGATCTGGTCTCATCAGACTCTTGATCTCTGGATATTTTGCTAAAGTGAAAAATGCAGAGAAAAATCTCATTAGATCACAGTTAGGTAAACATAGAATCATTCAGGTTGGAAAAGACCTTTAAGGTCACTAAGTCCAACCATAAACCTAACACTGCCAAGTCCACCACTAAACCATGTTCCTAAGCACCACATCTATACTTTTTTTTTTTTAAAACACTTGCATCAATGGTAATCCCACCACTTCTCTAGAAAGCCTATTCCAATGCTTAGATAACTCTTTCAGTGAATAAATTTTTCCTAGTATCCAATCTAAGCCTCCCTTATTTCTGATACAGGCCAGGATGCTCTTGAGCTTCTTTGCCACGTTGGCACACTGCTGGCTCATGTTCAGCTGGCTGTCCACCAGCACCCCCCAGGTCTTTTTCCACTGGGTATCTTTCCAGCCACTCTGCCCCAAGCTTGTAGCATTGCCTGGGGTTGTTGTGATGCAAGTGCAGGACTCAGCACTTGGCTTTGTTGAACCTCATACCATTGACCTCAGCCCATCCATCCAGCCTGTCCAGATACCTCTGCAGAACTTTCCTGTCTTCAAGCAGATCAACACTTCCACCCAACTTGGTGTTGTCTGTAAACTTACTGAGCATGCATTCAAAACCCTCATCCAGATAATTGATGAAGATATAAAACACGACTGATCCCAAAAATAAGACCAGGAGAGCACCACTTGTGACTAGCCACCAATGGAATTTAACTCCTTTCACCACAACTCTCTGAATCTGGCCATCCAGGCAGTTTCTTACCCAACAAATGTACATCTGTCCAAGCCACTGGCACTCTCTATTTTTAGTACCCTATGTTTGCATCCATAGTTCTATAAATGGTAATTCCAAAGCAGGGTTGCCACTACAGTTAAAGCTTTACTAACATATGGGCTCCATTCCCACCTTCCAGCATCATCTCCAGTCGTGATTGATATTGAGATATAGACATATATATGTATACATACACACACACACACACATATATTCATGTAAAAGAAAGAAATTACCCTGATGGTCAATATGTGGCATCATGTGCCTTCACAACAGTGAGCATTAATAGGCCAAAACCCACCAGTTTTAAGCTCTAAATAGTATCTCCTATCAAGTTTTTAATTTACTTTTTTATTTTGCCCAATCCAGATGCTATTTTCCACAAAAAGGATATAACCATCACCTTTGTAGCCCTTTGCACACTGTTGTTTCAGACTTGGCTACCAGGTTTTGTTCTGTGGTTAGATAACAAAAGTAGCATTAAAAAAAATCCTAAGCATTTGAGTCTTCACCAGTGCTTANAGTCACATATATAATCACAAAACAGCTTCACGTGGCCTCACAACTACAACATCTGAGAGAATGGGCTGGGCTTGCCAGCTCTGACTTGTCTCAGGCCAGGGCCAGCTTACTGCTCTTTGGTTCTACTGGCCATTGATTTGTCCTTTTAAGCAAAAGAAAACACATGGAAGTACAGCATATCTTCTAGGTACTGTTCATTGCTTCAGCTCTCCTCTTTACAAATCCACACTTACCTCTTCCAATTTTAACTTGCACAGGAATTTTTTCACTCTTTTAAGGCTTCTCCCCATAGCCTACATTTCCTCTCTCCTTTAACTCATACTCTGCATTTCTCAATAATTACAGCTTACACAGATAAGACTGTAGGATAAGTCACTCATTCTGAACCCTGAGGTTACACAGTGTGTCCCTGTAAGTTTGATAGGCCCATTTTATAACTAGAAAAGTAAATTTCATCTGACTGTCACAGTATGATACCAATACAATAAAATCAGATTGTAAAGATTTGCATCTAAGCAGCTGTATATACTATAATTAAACACTGGAGACAAAATACACGACTTCATATGACCTTGCAAGCAGTGACAGTTATTAAGTGCAAGATGCAGAGAGGGTTCATTTATAGAAGTGAACCCTGAGAAGTTTGCAGAAATTTGGAGACATGAAGCACCACTTCAGGAAGCAGGTTGATGTGGTCATGCTTTGCAACCATTTCAACAAATTTTGAGCCTTTTGGCTAGCAACAGCCCAGTTTGACAGAGGTTAGAGACAACAAGGATTAGACAAGTGCTGTGGAAAATTATGAGAGAGATTCTCAGTTCTTCCTCTTCTGAATACAAGGGAGCAAAAATCACCATGAGGAGTATTCAAGCAAGAGGGATTTTCTAAGTGGTGGGAAAGCTCCAGTAAAAGTTCATGTCTTTCTGAAGTCAGCCAAAGATTTTGACAAAAATCTCTGGACAGTCCAGGGTTGGTTTCTTTTTTTTGCTGTTTTGTTTTTGTCCCTGTTTTCCGTTTTTGAAATTACAGTTTTCATACTAGAAATGCTATCATGCTAGATATTGTTCTCAGGCACCCCAATTTTATACTAAGTGCTGGGATATCCAGTCGCAAGAATAACTTGATATAATGACTCAGTCAAAATTTTATATTTGGGAAGAGATTTTCTATGTAGCTTAATGTCCTGCTTAGGGGACATCTGTCCAAAATGCAGGAAACTGTTTAATAAATCAAGCCACCTCAAATTTTCAGTCATACAGTTGGTTGGGACAAGTTACTGCAGTGACAAGAGATGAAGAAATGTAAACTAACCAAATCTGTTTCTCAGCTTAGTCAAATTGACATCATTTTGACCAGGAAAAAAAATAGTTTTAATGCAGTGGGAAAATGACTAAGAGTTGCTTTATATTGTAATTTGACAACAATGAGAAAGTTTTTAACCTATTTATTTTAGTGGCAGCTAACAAACATTGCAGATTACATTTAAGAGGTTTCAGAGGCGAAACTGCCAACCTGCAGCAGTACTGTCTGCAAGCAGCAATGCAGGTGGGTTGCATTTTTCACAGGTGACAGCTATTAAGTAACTTACTAGGGTTTAATATTAAATTCAACGCATGATTAACTCCTCTCCAACAGTAAATTTTTGCATACTAGTTAAACCACAATACTGTGTCTGTTTATCATTAATACTGATAAACCTTTCCTGTTTCCAAGGCACAGAGAAACCTCAGGGAGGCTGTGAGGTGGGGTTGCCAGGCTCACTGGAGGCTGAAAGCCCTGCTGGTGAGGTAGCATGCCAGAGACTCTTTGGTTCAGGAGCATTTCACATAGAAAATATTGAACACTGACCCTTTTAAAACTTAAAGCCAAACATTCTTCAGTGAGACACATTTAATCTCAGATTAAGTGATCCTGATGACTGCAGTTTACATATAACAGGCTGACACAATGTTGTGACAACACAAGTATCTCATTTTTTCTTTTCCATGTGTTCATGCCCTTAGTTAGCTGAAGGAATACTACTCCAGCAAGACAGAGCACTTAAAGTTGAAAAACCTAGACAAGCCTGTAAGGCTGCTGTGACAAGTGTCTGTAGGTGCTGTACAAACCAGGCATCAGCCATCTGTACATCCCAAAGGCAACAAGGAATTAGAGACAGGGCTATTGTGCAGTGCTGAACTAGAAGGCATAAAGGACTATCAAACTTGTCACAGCCATACAATGAAGACCACTTTAGTTTCCTACATACTGCACTTCAAGAGCTAAACAGACACCTACTCTCCACTCTTGAGACTGCTAGAGTTTCACACTACGAGGCATTTGAGCAGCTATTCTCACCACACAGCTCTTTCCCAAATTGCCTCCGTTTTGGTCTTCTGAGAACTCTTCCACTATAAAAATTATGAGCTTCTATATGGGTAAAGTCTATTGCTTACCAACAAGCACCAAGTCAGGGATAATACATGCTGATGGGCATAAAATGCTAGCTATAGTGAACTCTTCATTATGCACAATCATGGCTTGAAGAGGGCACAGAAACAGCAGAGAAAAAAAAACAACAAACCAAACAACAAAACAACCAAACATCATTCAGAACTTCTGGGTAAGGAACAAGGAGATCCACAAAGTTATGTGACCACAAGGGAGATACCAAGACACCAAGATTTGCCCTTTAGAGTCCTATGGGACCAGGACAGCTCCAGTTACTCTGATGTCTCCAGAGCACATTCTCCAGCCTTCAGCTTATTGAGAAAACTGTTAGGTCAGCTCAGCAGACAGCTTATCCACATGTGCTAGTCTAGTCACATAGACTGAGCCATTGTACTGCCATTCAGGGAGTGAGGATACTGGTGTAGGTGTACAGCAGTGCACAAACATGACTTTTCTGTCTCCAAGGTCAGTGCACTGCAAAAGCAGTGCAGGCACTTTTGTGCAGCAGGTGGATGTGGTTAATAATTCTGCCCAGCCAGCACCACAGTCTCTATACCATAACCTCAGAGTAGCTGAAATCTGCACTACAATGAAAGACAGCATCTCTCACTTGTAAACAGCAAGTGTACAAGTGCGTGAAAGAGCAGCAGTCAAGAGAGAACAAATGCTGCAAGTATATTTTCAGAAGCATTCAAGATTCTGAAACAACTCATTTACTGAATTAACATTTCACAGACGTTAGTCAGCTGTTGTGTGTAAACATCAGTCACCTTTCTAGAGGCATGCCTCACTATGAAATACTACTGACAAATTACTCTGCATGCTTTTTTCCCTTGATGTTCCTCTCTGGAGATCCAGAAGCACTCACCTTAGCCCTACAGTAATTCTGAGGGCTGAAGTAATTGTTCCTAAAGGAACCATCAGTCGCTATGTCCTTGTGTTCCTCCTTCTCAGAAGACAGCAAATATCTTGTTCTGAACCCTCACTCATCCTCTAGTCCCTCTGACAATGTTCCTGAAATGACTCAGGAGACACCTAGTTACACTTCAGTGATTGCACCAGGCACAATTTCTTGTTGATGTGACACCATATGCATGTTTTGGCACACATGGGATTTGGATGTGTGCAAAAGCAGGAGCTGTCCACAAACACAGAGGTGATGGAAGTTTAAAGGAGCAGCAGCCCCATCAGTAGTAGCAAAATCAATTAGAAGCCTGTAGCACTGAAAGAAGAAATCTTATTTCTTCATCTTCCTTTATTTTGACCACAAGCACATCATACAGGTATAGTCAAAGTGGAGATACTGCTCAGTGTAAGTCTTTCAGAAGGGCTATTAAAGAGAAGGAGAAAAAAAGGCCCCAAATCTCTGTGATGCTTCTGTCTGCTATGTTCTATCAACTGTGAGCCCCTGCCAGAACAAATAAGAGGCACCAGGCACAGGATGTTAGCTTTGCTACCCTGTAACTATGCTGGAGCAGGTATTTGTACTGAAAAAATAGACAAAACAAAGGAAGTCAGTCTGCTGACATGATAGTGTTTTGCTTTTTAGCGGTTCAGCTCATGAACTTACTCATAAACAGAACAGCTCACTTAAATCCTCATCATAGAGCTGTTGGTGCAGGTCCAGAGGAGAACCACAAAGATAACCAAATGATCAGAGGGAGGAAACACCTGTCCTATGAGGAAAGGATGAGAGACTTGGAGTTGTTCAGCCTAGAAAAGAGAAGGCTCCAGGGGAGACTTTATTGTGGCCTTTCAATACTTAAAAAGGGACTTTCATAAGAAAGATGGGGACAGATGTTTTAGCAGGGCCTGTTATGATAGGAAAAGGGGTAATGGTTTTAAACTAAAAGAGAAGAGATTTAGTTCAGGTGTAAGAAAGAAATGGTTTACAATGAGGGTGGTGAAACACTGGAACAGGTTGCCCAGATAAATGGCAGATGCTCTATCCCTGGAAACGTTCAAGGTCAGGTTGAATGGATCTCTGAGCAACCTGATCTAGTTGAAGATGTCCCTGCTCATTACAGGGAGGATTGGACTAGATGACCTCTAAAGGTCACTTCCAACCCAAATTATTTCATGATTCTCTTATTAATTCAAACCATACATGAGCCAGAACACAGATAAGACACACACAGAGGACAATGTGCATGGCAAAAGCTCCTGGCTTTATACAGTCTCCTGCCCTCTTCAGTATTCAAATTAATGAGAAACCTTTTTGGCCCAACTAGCTATACTGAGGTTCTGTGCAAGAACAAGGGTCTTAATCTTGTATTTGCCACCTACAAACTCCTAAATTGCTTTGTGCTATCTGGTCCAAGGGAGCTGGGTCACCCAGAAGTGTCCACTAAAGACAAAGCACCACAGTGGTGCCACATTAATGGTGTCAACAGAGGTGGATGGTGTCAGCATTACTGTGACAGCAGCTATGACTTGTTAGTTTATTAGGTTCAGAGCAAATGGATGTAGGAATGTTAGAAAGGGCACTTCCACCTCCCTCTGAAACAAAAAACTGGCAGCATGGAGTAAAGTGAAACCTTCAGCTGCACTTAATACATTTTCAGCAGAAGACCACCATATAGGTGATCCCCACAGGGAGTTGGCATGAGCACTGAGATAGCAGCTACTCTGAATGTGCTCATCAGAGAACATGCACGTCAGTGGTAGCACTGTGCCTACATAATGCAGCAAAAGGGGGAAACAAACTTCCTTTGACAAAAGCATATATAATTCAGATCTTTGATTTAAGCTAAGCTAATATGCATCTTGCACATTTCAGTAAGTACCATTTATCAGAATTTTCATAAATAAATATGAGGTTTAAATAAGCAACAGAAAAGTCAGCTGGAAGAAATAGCAGACTAATCTCTAAATAAGGGAGAAGTGCTGGAAGTAATTATACTCAAAGCAGCTAATAAAATGGATTTGGTTTTGTTTGTTTGTTTTGTTCTACATACACACCACACGCTGTGTCTCACCCAAAAAAATCCATAGCGCAGGCTCAAGGGTGCTATCCACTATCCTCTTTTTATCAACAACAACAACATACACACACACATCCAAAGGATAACACCTCAATCTTTGTACAGAATAAAGCACATTTAAAACACTTGCATCATCTCTACTCCAAAGTAACTTGCCAAAGAACCATGTATATAATTATAATTATTATATAATTATTACTCTTGGGTGTTAGATCATATTTGGATGCTCCGCACCTACCCTGACAAACACTGATTCAGCCCTCACCCTCAGCAGCAAACAAGTGCCTTTCTGAGAATCCTATAAGACAAGAAGACACTTTCTGACCAACTTACAGTAATTTTCTGAAGTTAGAGTCAACCCACACCACAAATAAGATCTATTGTTTCCATACCAAAACATATTGTCCATTACTTGCATTTGGAAAACAGTTTGAAGGTGAGATGACCATTCATTGTGTGCTTATGGTGTTACCAACATCTGAGCAATGACTTCATCTTCTCTCAAGACTGAAAAAACACCAACAATTGCCACTGTGCAAGACCATAGTTCTCCAAGTATTTCAATCCAACAGATCCTTGCTGCAACTAAAGTAGAAATCCTATTTCTATTTGAAGCAGGTTTCTCCTCCATATTATACCCTACATTGTAGCTCCTTCTAATAGCATTTGTATAACTATACAGCAAGGCTAAGCAGATCCAGATGAAGAAAACTTTCTTCCACCAGCTTAGTTTTTAGCCAAGTCTTTCCCTAACGTGGCTCACTGCAGCATTACACAAATCTCAGCCCTAACACAAGACACTAACAGGTTTTTCATAAACAGTAAGGTGAGAGAACAGCAATGAAACAATTTGATTTTGTAAACTGAAAATTGTGAATAATGTATTCTGGAACATGAATAATGTGATCAGGATTGAAGTGCCATCTTGGCAAGACATCTCCACTGTAGCTTATAAGAACTTGGCACCTAGGACCAAGCACAAGCAATATTTTAATACCTTGAGTCTAAGAGGAGGATACTACAAAAAGACAAGAGAGAAAGTATCACCTGACCCTTGTGCAAAATGTTGATCTATTTGCTGGTAGAATTATAGCCATTAGGAGTCACACCCCTAGTAGGTTCATCTAGTGCAACAGTGTCCTGCCATAAGCTGCCTTCCAGTCAGCCCACTTATTATATACAGCTCATAGCTCTGCTGCTCAACCGGAACAGGTTACCCGGAAAAGTCATGGATGTCCCATCCCTTGAAATGTTCAGGATTAGGTTGGATGGGTCTTTGAGCAAGTTCAGCCAGTGAGAGATGTCCCTGCCCATGTCAGGGTGGGGGCTGGACTCACAGAACTAACATTCAGACATATTGTCATCAACTATAAAAGTCTTACAGAACCTGGGCTACTAAGTCTCAAGCCAGGAGATACAACTTTGTGACAGGCAGTTACTATCTCTCAATTGCTCTGTAGCAACATATTGGGGCAACAGCCCAAGGAAACACCACTTATGTAGAAAGAAACTGCTTTATGTGTTTGTTTACCCATTTTCCCCCCAATGGATAATTTCAATTTGCATCCAAGTAGCCATGCCTGAGAGAGATCAACACTTAAAAGCTGCAGCCTACACAGAAAGCAATCAAGTTTCAGTGCTTAGTAACTAAATCATTAACCTACTAGTAGGAAAATACTTCCTTTTATGGAATACTGTCCTGAAGGCACTGCTATACACAAAAATATAAAACAAATGGATATTTATAGATATTTGTCCATATGTATGTAAGATTCTTACAGTGCACTACAGCTTGGTAGACACTAGACACTTTGGTGAGTACATACTAGATACCAGGAGTTTGCTGACTCTCAGTCTTTGAACACAAGGATGATCAATTGCAGCAATATCATATGTGATATCATGGTAGTTCCAATAATTTTTGGTAACATTTTGATATTCATGACACTAGTTTCATGATCCATTCTGCCTTGTCAGATATAGACACAGATTGTTCTGCCCACATCTTCCATGTCTCCCTTCCTGTGTTGTATTTCTCTACACTCTTCCTTCTGCTCCCACAGCTAGGGCAGGGGTAGCTGTGAGGAGGAGATAGACCTCGATTACAATTTCTCATTCTGAACCCAAAGACAGTGCAGGCAAAACCTCTCTAAGTATGCAGTTGTAAGGTCCAAAAAAGTTTGTGGCAGCAAGGGTAAGGCAATCCAGCCACTTAAGTACCTCCTTACAATAAAACTTCAACATGGTTTGCAGTTCCCACTCAACAGCAAGAGCAGGAAAGCAAGAGATAGCAAGGGGAGAGAACATACACACTCCTACCCATAGCTCACAGAAACATAGTTCCCTTGACTGATAGGATGAATAGCATAACACTGAGAAGCATCATTTTATGTAATGGCATTGTTTGACTTTCTAGCATGATTACATAATAGGATAATCCTTATTTTCCAGGACATAATTCAAACCTAGCCCAGGATATTCCACCACCACAACCATACCAGGAATGTTCTTGTGGTTTAGATTAATTCCAGAATAATTTGTTAGATTGTGGAGGAGTAAAGAAACTACACCTAATTATCCCAGAGCCTGTGCAGCACCTCAGCCACAAGCTTCAGTGCCTTCCTTATAAAAGATCTTTTAAAACTTTGTCCTACTCATTAGAAGGGGGAAAAAAAGCCAACTAACCAACTCAAGTGAAAATAGGGAAAAAACATTTAAATCCTCTTCTTAATAATATGTTCAAAATATTTTTTCAGAAGATACACAATATTTTGCAACAATTCTCAATTATTAGTTCTTAGAAACTGTCCTTAGAAAAGCCTAAACCCTTCAACTAAAACTGAAAACGCCGCAACCCAACATATTCCTGGATGCAGTGAAACACTGTGTATATAACATGGAAGCACAAGAGTGTACCTTGTACCTGACAACCAGCGGGATCTATTGGACTCTAGCAAACACTCACCCACATCCTCACTTATTTCACTGCGCTACCAAGACACTGGGCAAACCTGCCTCTAGGACTCCCCGCAGCCATCCCCCGCGCAGACCCGCCAGTGCTGCCGCACACTGTGGACCCCACCGGCAGCTGGACGCAGCCCAGACCACAGGTGGTCGCCCCGCGGTTGTCACCCCACCACCGCAAGCTCCGTAGCCCATGTGACACGGCTCGGTGCAGCAGCGCTCGGTGCAGTAGCACCCCGTTCAGCCGCCGGCGTCCCCGCCGTGCCTCTCCTTTGCCCTCAGAAGGAAATGCGTATTTCTGCGTCGGGAGAGCTGCACCTGCCGGGGATAACACCCCTCCTCCAAGCCCACTGGGCTGCCGCCCCCCGCTCTCCGCAGCCTGGCCAGTGCCCTAAGCTGCCCTCAACACCGACACCGGCAGCCTCAGCACGGCTGTCCTGCTCTCCCTCCCTTTCCATTCGTAGGTGCTCTCCAGCTCGGCTGCCTGCCCCGACGGCGGCCGCTTCCGAGCCTCTCGACGTACCCAGGATCTCCTTCCTGCGCTGCGTGTGGGGCTGCTCCGTGTAGACCCACTCGAAATCCTCTCGAGTGACTCGGTTACCCATGGCTCTCGCTCCGCTCCGTGCCGCTCCGCGCTGCCCTTATAGCTCTGTGCCCGGCAGAGCAGAGGGGTGGCTCCTCCTGCCTCCGCCCCGCCGGCTGCCTTTCGCCTCCGGCAAGGACAGGAGCTGCCGCGTAGGAGCCTCGGCTATGTCGGGCGGGAAGCTGCGCTGCTCAGCTTGGGTACGCGGGGAGCTGCGGAGACCACTCGGGTGTGCAGTGAGGGGCCAAGGAGAAAGAGGGTGCCTCAGGGCTGGCTCTGGGGCAGGAGGTGGGCTGCTGAGGTTCACCTTGCGGTAAGGTCCTCGAAGGCAGCCGGGTGAGGTGTAGGGGGTGCGAGGTGGTTTGCAGGGCAGCAGGATCCCCATCGTGCTGATACCACCACCTTGGGGCCTCACAGGACTCAGCACAGCCACGGTGTGTCCCTGAGCTGGCTTCAGAGCACAGAGAGATCATCAGTATTGCAGCCTAGTCCCTGGGCACTTCTAGACATGGCTTTTGAAAAGCAAGGGTAGTCCAAACACCGTAAATGCAGTGCCACAGCCCTAAGTAGAACGTGACTTAGGGCAAAGCCCAGACATGAAATCTTCTCCCAGGGATGGAAGACCCTGGGACATCATGAAGACGACCAACACCTGACATACATTTCCTTGGCATTCTGACAAATCCTGTCCTGGTAGCGTACAGTCATTGCCTGGGTCATGCTTCACACCTGGGAGTCTGCAGCCCATTCCCCAGGTCCAATGCCATCTCCACTGAAGTAGCAGGAAATTGCACTGCTCCCTTGGTAACAAAATCAGGCAAAGGACTTATCACAGAATCATAGAATGTTGGGGGTTGGAAGGGACCTAGAAAGATCATCTAGTCCAACCCCCCTGCCAGAGCAGGATCACCTAGATGAGTTCATGCAGGAATGTGTCCAGGCAGCTCTTGAATGTCTCCAGAGAAGGAGACTCCACAGCCTCCTGGGCAGCCTGTTCCAGTGCTCCATCACCCTTACTGTAAAGAAGTTCTTCCTCATGTTAATACTAAACCTCCTGTGGTCCAACTTGCTCCCATTCCCTCTTGTCCTAACATTGGATGATATTGAGAAGAGCCTGGCTTTCTCCTCCTGACACTTGCCCTTAACATATTTGTAAACATTAATGAGGTCCCCCCTCAGTCTCCTCCAGGCTGAAGAGACCCAGCTCTCTCAGCCTGTTCTCATAGGGCAGATGCTCCACTCCTTTAATAATCTTGGTGGCCCTGTGCTGGACTCTCTCCAGCAGTTCCCTATCCTTCTTGAGCTGGGGGACCCACAACTGGACACAGTATTCCAGGTGGG
>VWZO01018205.1:135313-149687 GCA_013396975.1 Bucco capensis | reverse complement strand
TTCTTGCCCTTTTTGAAGATTGGGATAACATTGGCCTTCCTCCAGTCCTCAGGCACCTCTCCTGCTCTCCAGGACCTCTCAAAGATTATGGAGAGCAGCCTACCAATGACCTCTGCCATTTTCCTCAGCACTCATGGGTGCATCCCATCCAGACCCATGGACTTGCAGATGTTCAGTTTGCTCAACTGATCTCTGACTTCCTAACCTTAAAACTAGAAGTAACCTTGCTAACCCCTCTAGCCTCTCTGATTCACAGGGAGAGGAGTTACACCATGATGTTTGTCCACAAACAACTCAAAATTAAAATGCTGCTTTTGTTCCCACTATGCTCTTTTGCAAGCCCATACCTGACCCGCTGACCATCTTCAGTGTTCACTTTCCCTGTCATTACTCCTGTCAAGGCTTAGGGCTGGTCTGGTCACCGAGTGACAGAAGCTCTCTTTTTACCACACACCCTTCCCAAAGGGGAAGAGAAAAGGAATAAGAAAGAGAGAGTTAAGCGTTGGAAAAGAGAACTAAAACTACTTTAATGAAAATAATAAAATTAAATGTATGCAAATATATACAAAACCAATATTGAACCCAACCCCCTGATGGCAATTACATCATCATCATCACTAATGATACGGGCAAGCACTTGGGAAGTCCCAGACTGGATTCAGCACAAATGGGAATTTGATTCAGGAGATGGATTCTGGAACAGGATTCTGGAACTCATGGATCGGAATCAAAGGCAAAATAGACAGAGTCCTCCTCAGATGCCTTTGAAGAGAGGCTTAACCCTTGTGATCCCTCAGCTTTATAAGGAATATGATGTGAAATACATCACTGGTCAAATTAGGGTCACTTGTCCGGTCCACTCTTCCCCATAGGAGTAGTCTTTTACTCTGCACCCCCTAACATGGTACACAAGATTTAGCAGTGACCTTGGTCTCCATACAAATCTTTGGTACTAACTATAAGCATCAGGTATTATCACTGCTAGAAGCAGATACTGTCTGCAGAAATATGCTGTTACTTTCAGAAAGTGCAGTTATTTAGAAAAGACTTAGCCAAAAAGCCAAAACACTGAACAGAAATAGTTCTGTTCAACTCAAACCAGGACAACTCCTTTCACTGACAACATCCCATTTGGATCAGCTCCACACTCAGAAGACAATATTTTTTCATTCTGTTTCAATACAAATCTCTATAGCTCTCTCTATACTCTCTTACCCTTAAAAATAACGACCACAGTTTAAAGTTTAAAGAGGCAAAAAAGCAGCTGTGCAAATGTGAAATGTAAATATTTTTCCAGCAATAATTTTTGCCTGCTAACACTGGTGACACTATCACCTCTTACTTCAGCTCAACCATTTAAGATTTCTTGGTAGCACAGTTGTATAAAATGATATGGGTTAAAAAACATCTCCCAAACCCTGCCAACTTGACTGATAGAAAGCTTTAGCAGACTTTTTGGACTTTTTTTTTTTTCTCCTGAAGTTGTCTAAATGTAAACCCTTGAATATTTAATGGTCCAAAGCAGGTTGAGTGGAAGGTAAGCAGTTTTACACAGAGCAGGAGTTCAAATCATGTTGCTTTTACACATCAGCTCTCTGTAAATACGATGATTTTTTTTCACCATTGCTCCAGCAAGAGGTTGGTGTTCTCCTATAAAATTTCATCATCCAAGTCAGTTAATTGACTACTAATCAAAGTTGTCATTATTGTATGTTTCTGAATTAATTGTTCAGAGGACAGATGCATCAGTACCTTTAACGTGTTCAAACTTTTTAGCTTGTTGACAGTATCAGTGGAGAAGCCAAAGACAACATGAACATGGTGACACACTTCTGTCACTTCCTGCTCAGGGGTGCTCAATGCAGCTAATAAAGCAAATTAGTGAGGTAGTCCACGCAGTTGCAAAGAAAACAAATATGACTTCATCCCTGAAAGTCTACCCAATGGGCTAGTGCTATTGCGTATGCTAAGTTATTGAATGAGAAGTATCTCAACCCAACCACATGAGAAGAACACAAAGCTTTTCTGTCTCCAGTGAGTTGGCATCTCTTTTTGAGGACAGAATTTCATGCCTTATATTTCAATAATAAGACAAACAATATTAATTTAAGAGTAATTGTGGATGCTGGACAAACAAGAAACACCAGCTTTAGACTGTCTTTTAGAATTGGTAGAAGTATTACCCAGTTCTGACCACTTGGCACCCTTAGTTTTATAGCACTCTAGTAAAGCACAAACAGGCTTACAATCATTCATAAAGGAAAAGGAAGGGAGATTTTAATGTCACCTGGCAATAATAGCCTTTTTATGGATGCTATAATGACTACAAACTCTACAGATTCGTGTACTTACTACACATTATGGCAATTCAAACATGCTTCATGTAGTCAGGTTCTCCCAGCTGTAGCTTTCCTTTCTTCAGTGATTTCCAACTATGGAGAAGACTAGTTGTGAGAAATTCCTCACACACTCAACAGGAGGAGCACAATTGCTGCCTCTGTGTAGGGTACCATTAAATATCTCATTTACATAGTTCTAACTATACATCACCCTTACCTCCAGCATCCCAGCTGGCAATTTCTAGGGTAAAAAAGACAAAAATCTTTTGCTCCACTGAGGACAAGACCTAAAATATGCAGCTGTGAAACAAGACATACTGGTCTGCTCTTCCACACTGCCAGGCAGAATCACTTCCCCACCAAATGGTGCCTTTTCATCAGCTGGTTTGCTAGCCTGAATACATTTCTGCTATGCAACCCAGCTACTTCCTCCTTCCACTTATTAAAAGAACATGTGACAGAGTAAATGCAGCAGGTTTATCTGGATATGTTTTCATTAGCTTTTGTCAGCCTGAAGATCAGGCTGGGTGTTTGAGGTATCTTAATTGTACCCTGGTGTGCTGGCCTTAACTCCTCTTCTAGTTTCCAGAGACTAGCCTTTGTTAAAGTTGATGTTCTGGAAATAAAATAGTTCAGCAATTTTATCTTTAAATAAAGCAGCTTTTCCTCTGAATAAGAGTTCCATGTCCCATGAGAGACTCGTATTTTCGATTTCTGAGTTACCTCATTTCTTCTCTGCCTGTATAAATTGGACCTTCATTCATAGTTATTTTGATTACCTGAAGAAAACATAGCTGTATATTTGCTTGTTTAGAAACCATTTTGCAGTCATTTTGCAGTCATGATACCTAATTAGGTAGCCTGGAGAAAAGAAGGCTTTGGGGGGACCTAATAGTGACTTTCCAGTACCTAAAAGGAACTTACAAGGAGGCTGGAGAGGGCCTGTTTGCAAAGGCCTGGAGTGAAAGGTCAAGGGGCAATGGTTTTAAATTAGAGAAGAGTAGATTTAGACTTGATATTAGGAAAAAGTTCCTCACCAGGAGGGTGGTGGAATACTGGAACACGTTGGCCAGGGAGGTGGTTGAGGCCCCATCCCTGGAGGCATTCAAGGTGAGGCTTGTCAAGGCTCTGAGCAACTTGATCTTGTTGGGGATGTCCCTGCCCACTGCAGGGGGGTTGGACTAGATGACCTCCAGAGGTCCCTTTGAACCCATATGATTCTACGATCATGCTCCAACTTGATGGACCTAGTGACAAAGTTTACAATGGGATGTACTTTATTGAACAAAGTCACATTTTCATAGGCAGTACAGTTTGTAGATCAACACACAGTCAGGGGAAATAATTTGTCAATAAGCCCTCCTTTGTTTTTTCCTGTCTTACCTGTGCTGACTGTGCCCTGGCTTGTTCCAGCTTTCTCTTTCCACTTGGTTAATTCTGTGAGATGAATTGACCAAGCAAAGGTGCTGAGGAGCTGGTGCAACAAATTCTTAGGTGGAGAAAGACACTTCCCTTTTGCCAGTGGTAAGCTGTTAGATAGATTTGGTCATGTTATGTGTAACCCACCTTTTATGCAATACCGTGGTTTCATGTCAGCTAGCACAGCAGCCACGTTTGCTCATCATGCAGCAAACCAGATGGATATAGACTGGTTCACAGTGTCTCCACCTGGGAGCTACTAAACTGAAAAGTGAGCTTCAAAGAAATACAGAGACCAGCTCACTTCTGCCCGTTCACCACTCCTCACTCGCTGCCAGCTTTCCCAGTATCCCGGCTCTGTCCTGAGGTGCCCATCAGCCCCCACCTTCCGCAGCCAGACCTGCCGGGGGCCTCAGAGCATGATGGAGCCCACAGCAGGGTCAATAACCTCCTCTCGGGCCAGGGAGCAGCGGGAAGCGTGTGAGGAGAACCAGCACAAACGATGACCGGCATCACGCGGGGTTTGGACCTCCAGGACCCTCGCGCTCGTCGCCTGTGCGGATGCCGGCAGACAGCTGTGTGGATGAAAGACTCAAGGGCAAAGTGCCGTTTTAACTTGTTCTTGGATAACGCTGCTCCTCGTCCCGCAGCGCCTGGCCTTAGCAGGGAACAAGCCCGCACGGTAAGGGGAGCCCCAAGCTCTCGCTCAGCCGCAGCCACAGCTCAGCGTCGCGGCTTCATCGGCCGCCGCCCCCACGCTCCTGCCGCGGCGGAGAGCACAGGCGCCCCCTGCCGGCGTCGCAGCCCCTCTGCAGCGCCCCTCGGGAGCGCACAGCCGCTGGGGAGTCCCCGCTGCTGCCGTCCCACCCCGGGAGGGCTAGGCTGCCGTCTACTACCCCCGCAGCTCACCAAAGAACGTTTTCCCTGCTTACCGTGAGTTTATCAGCCGTTTCGCGACCTCTCTGAGGTGCAGCACGGGTGGAGTCCTTGAAGTAAATCCTGGGGACGACTTGAGAGCCATCCCTTGGGAATAACAAGCTCTCTTGCTCTGCCTGTCCTAGAAATAGCCGTAGGGCCACGACTAGTAACTCTGCATTTATTCTGCCTCATATGATTATGTGGGTTTTTTTGTTGTTGTTGAAGCAAGTCTAATTGTACTTCAAATGTAATGGACAACAACAAAAGGGAAGATTATAGACTTGATTCAGTAGCACTCAGATGTTCTCACCTCTTTTAGAAATATGTGCTTAAGGAATTTTACCATGTTTTGATCTGATCATTAGAAGGGTAACCAACACAGACCTGCTGTAATTAACTACACTGCTATGATCCAGTACAGAATGTGTTCAGAATTACTGCTTCTACGGAATTCCAATGAAAACAATGTCCTCTTCTGCATAAATATTTTCTCTTGTGCTCACTTTCTCTCTTTTGCTTCTCAGCTTTATAAAAGAATTGTAATCTTTCTGGAAAGTAATGTAATCCACAAAATGTTTTATATTGTTCAGAGTATTTGCAATTATCTTCTGTCATGAGACATATTTGCTGTTATATACCTAAGTACTTACCCCATGAACAGCTCTTGCTACCCTGCCTGCAATGTTGGCATTTCAGGAACAGTTTTACTAGCATCTTGGTACAAATACCTGAATGGAGTGTTTTAACTAGATTTCCCTTCCACAGCAAAAAGTAGCAATACCTGTAATCACTTATTCAAACATGAGAACCTAAGGGCTTCCCTTTTGATGAGTGTCAGGATTATGAATGTGGACCCTGTGAAGAAAGGCATCAGATTAAACTTATTTTCTCTTCAATGTGTTGACGAATCTCTTCTCTAAACCCCTGCAACTGTAGTACACTACTGGTAGGGCAGCGCTTTCTGCACCAAAGCTAACCCTGGCAGATCTGCTCTTTCAAACGTGTTTCTGATGCTCAAGTTTCAACCTGATACACTTAAAACTTGATTCATTTCAGTGCTGCTGAGCTCACTTCTGACAATAGGAGTGACACAGGGTTAAGAGGGGTGTTTTTTTCAGCCCCTTGGAGTCAGAGGTTGTACTTTGAGTAGTGTGTGTGGGGGGAAGCCACTTGAAAAAGGCTAGCTGTGTGGAGATGGATGGGCCTGCATAAAGGAAGAATTCCTGCTGCAGGTAACGGTTGGAGAACAACTTTGATAACAAAACTGTGCTAAATTGTAAAGATTATGTCAAACAGTCCCTGTTCTTGCTTTGGATAAATGTTTTCAATCAGTTTTAATATTGTGGCAACATACACTCCCTCCAAAAATGGACCCAGATTTGACTATGAAACCAAAAAGTAAAATTACAATCTTCACTCCAATAAGTTTGACCTACAAATCCTTCTTCTACTGTAAGCACACTAGAAAAAGTATTGTTCATCTTTGCTTATGCCTAAAGAGTGCAGGGTTTTATATATTAGCAAACTGTCCGAGAAAATTGAGTCACAGTACCTATTGCCTTATAGAAACCCAGCTGAATTGGATGAAAAGAAAAATAGCTGCCCTTGGGTTTTCATTGAGCCTACAGCAATTTATGCCTCTTATTTATTTTTAATTAATTAACCTTATTTGTTTCAATCTGAGATTATTTTGCTTTTAAAATGTAGTATTAACTCTAGGGGTACTTCTTTCCCAGTGCTACTGGGATCTGTCAATGCCGGGTGACTTTAAGGAAAGCTGAGAGCTCAGCAATTCTCCAGCATCAGGTCCTGTGTCTGTAACCTGAGCAAATGCAGATGCAGGGGGAGGGCTAAGAAGTCCTCCTATTCGTAAGACAATAGGCATGGATAGGAGCTGCATGGTTGCTTCCTGGCCCCAGGGTGCAGTATGAGCAGTTAGGACATGCCTTCGTGCAGGTGTGGAATCAAATAATGCTGGCTCAACTAATATGTACTATTTCCCAGAAGTTTCTGCTTCTTGTGTTGTGTATAATTTGCCAGATACGACTTATTCAGATGTCCACATGCATCCTCTGTTGGTAGGTTTGATATAACGATTTTACAAAGACTGAACATTTTTGGAAGGGTGGTTTCATGCTCTCAGCTGTGAAATCAGAAATGGAGGAGAAAACCTTCATTTTCAATCATCAGTTTTAAAACCCAGTAATAATTATTTCTATTTTCTATGCACAATGAAAGGGTTAAACGTTTCTGGAGATAACCCCTTGATTCATGTATCCTCTCATACAGTAAGAAAAGCAAATTTTATGATATTATCCTTACAACAAAACTTGTTTAGTGAGACTGGGGTGATTAGTGACTATAATTCAGAAATTAGTTTGGAATGGTGGCAGTGCAAACCTTCTCTCCCTCTCTCTGTGAGATAACAGATGAGAGAAAATCCTCATTGTGCTCAGTCTCAAAGACACAAGCAGATGACAAATGGAGGAGAGCACTATAAATCTCAGCCAATTAGTTGGTGTGGATTTGTTAGCTGTCTGGTTCATTTTTAGGAGGGTACAGCAAAGAAAACAATAATTGTTCAAAGTACCAGAAAAAGCAACAAAGAAAAGAGGTGTACACAGGGTTCATTGCTTCTTGCTAGTTATGGTCAGCAAGCAGAACCTTACACTCATAATGAACCTTTAAAAGTGTTTTGTAGGAGTCTGTACACAAATTGGGTTCAGGGATTTCCCTCATGTTCAATTAGCAATCTGAGGGAGAGAAGACAATGACATTTGTAGCAGAAGCCAGTGGGCCATAAAAAGCAGGCATGGCAGTAGCTTTATTAATCAGCTGGAGATGAGGAGGCTAAATTACAGAGGACGATAAAGGTAAAGTCAAAACTATATTTCCTGTAGAGCTGCAAAGAACTAGGATAAGGGCTCTGGGAAAGGATGGTGCAGCTAACTAACATTTTTCTTAGTGAATTACTTTAATGGTATTGTAAATGCTAATTTAGATTTCATCCTGAGGGTTTTTTTTCTTCAAGACTTCAGTTTTAATTGATAAATAAAATATTCTAGATGAAGATAATAAGGAGAACCTGGTATCTTGATTTGTCAGAACTTACTCATTAGTCTTAGATAAGTCTTTAGCAGGTGTTAATGAGAGAACTGTCTGCTATCAGACACTGATTTTCTTTTCCTCCAGTAAGTGACTCTACATCTGCCTTCTTTACTCAAGAGCAAAAATATCTTAAAAGCTATTCATGTCACATATTTAGCTAGACATGTAAGTATTATCAGTTTTGCAGTTAATGTTGATTTACAATGGGAGGGCTAATCTTTCTTCTCAAATATTAGACAAATAGTTTGAGAAGAAAAAAAAAATAGGATATCAGAAATTTCCAAATCAGAGAATTTGGAAGGCTGGGTGAAACAAATTGGGAAAAGGATGCATTGACCCCACTAGAGGCAGGAGAGAACACTGCAGGTGATGGCTGTGAAAAGCTCCCTTGTTTCACACCTCAAATTTCTTCCTCTTTTTCTCTTTAATGTAAGCTGAAGGTGACATGAATAGGACTAAAAGAAAAAAAAAATTAGAAAGCAAACATTGATCTTTTTGTTCATTCTACCTTCCTTCCTCTAAAATATAACAGACTTTAAAAGAACAGTTACCTCATTTTGGTTTGATCCAGCTGAGAAAAGGGCCAGAACCATCAGTTCTGTATTATAAAATGAGAAACAGCTTTTTATATAAGTATTGTCCAACCAACACAAAATTGGATTAGTACAGCAATGATGACTATAGGTTCTGGAAGCTGTGAATACTAGTTCACCACAAGAAAACAAGAGAAAAACATACAAGAGGAAGAAACATAATATTGATTGAGTTGCTAATGGTGTTGAGTGCTGGCCACCATCTGCTGATGCTCTATTGAGCATATCTGAGAGATGGATTGTAAGAGTTCTCCCAAGCCAGGGTGCTGCAATGTTTCATGCATCCTGTATCATCTTGTACTATGAGCACCACTGCTGATTTCATTGCAGGTAGTGTGCATTTAACAAATACTTCAAGTCTAATCAGGACACTGATCATCTGAGGAACTGCAAAATAAAGGTACTAAAAAAAAACCCCACAAAACCCCCACAACCATACTCTTCTAGTGAGGCAACAGGCACAAACTGCAATACAGGAAATTTTACTTAAACATAAGAGAAGAGCTTCTTTACTCTGAGAATGGTCAACCATGGACACATGTTGCCCAGAGAGGTTGTGGAGTCGCCATCCTTGGAGGCATTCAAAGCCTAACTGAGTATGGCAGTAACCTGTTCTATTTGACCCTGCTATTGAGCAGGGGTCTGGACTAGTCAATCTCTAGAGATTCCTTGCAGCCTCAGCTCTTCCATGATCTTGTGAAACTGGAAAGATCCACTACTTTTGTTTAAAGCTTAGGCTTAGTATCCCTCAGGGTAAATTGAAATAAAATATGATTATACATGTATGTCATCTATGCATACTAAATAAATGGTGGCAGTCACCTGTCTTCAGAACACTTACACTGATGTAACTCATCTCTCTAAAACAAGAACCCAGCACATATGATCTTCTATAACATTTGAGAGTTGAGTATATGCAAAAACTACAAGCTGAAGAAAGTTCAGAGTAATGTCTTACAAAGCTTGCATCTTGTCTTTTCATCTTTTCCTTTCCCTCCTTCTCTCTTTCTCTCTCTTTTTTCCTTTCTTCTTCCTTTTCTTTCTTTCCAGCATGTTGCTGGTAGCTCAGGTACATTGGGTGGCACTAGTTTTTTAGTGAGATTCTGTACCAAAATTAGAAAAGGTCAGGTCTCAGTAACTCATAGCTTTCTAACTTCTCCAAATGATGGCTTTACAGAGCTACTATACTATTTTGTGCTGGCATTTCCTTTGTCATCTCTTTGAATCCTAAGATTTTCCCCTACCCACCCAGCTGCTGAAGAAAGACAGATGTGTGAGTCAGCAAAATCCCAAAGAAAGAAAGGGGCTATGAGGACAATATAAGCTGGGTTTGTCAAGAGAAAAAACATGTGATTTTGCTTTTTCATTTACATATGCTTGGGACTTGAAACTACTTCTAGGAATTTTGTAGTGCCAAGAAAGGAGAGTGGAGAAAAAATAGAGCTGGTGGTTGTGGATGGGTGGACTATGATTTACTACAGATTTTAGGGGTGAAACTAGAAAAAAACAAAACAGCTAGACATAAGACATTTAGAGCTAGTAGAACTTGTAAAGAATATATATTCTTAAAAACTTAGTTGTTTTGAACACTTTTATTTCTAATGGAATTTTTCAAATTAAGGGTTTTTTTCCCCTTTTTAGATGTGGCTAAGAAACAAGCTGGAGTTCTCAGGATGGGGAGCAACTGAAGTGTGTAGGGCAGAAAGGTAAGAGATTATTAATGGAGTAACTTCTGCTGCTCTTCGGACAGAAGACAAAGTTTTCTTTTAAATACCTTTTCTTTGGGTAGCCTTCACATCTTTATTTTTGCTTGTTACTCTATTTTTTTCTCATCAGGCAGCTGGAAAAATGATATATGTCTAATCCTTGCAATTAATTAAAATTAATCATATGCTAGTTAAGCAAATCATCTTGTTCAAGATGGAGAATTTTATAATGGATAATACACAGAGCTGATGAAGAATATTTGTATCTTTCAACATTTCTCACTGAAAAATAATGAAATATGAATGTATTAAGCATTAAAACATTGGCTATAAGGCAAAGTAAGAGGAAAAGTAGACACATTGCTGTGTGACCTCATCTAGGTGATCCTGCTCTGGCAGGGGGGTTGGACTAGATGATCTTTCTAGGTCCCTTCCAACCCCTGACATACTGTGATACTGTGATTCAAAATAGGGTGGTTCTGATACTTACAAAAATAAAAGTGCCTTCTCTGTCCAAAATGACATGCTTGTTCACAATAAAAACACAAAAATGAAATGGGGTTGTACAAGATTGTTAAACTATTATACCTGACCTACACAAAAAATTATATTGATAAACAAGAGAGACAAAGCTCATTTACACTAACACAAAACAAACACCCCAATGCAAAGTAATCAGTTCAGGGCCCAAAACATTTGCTCTGAAGTCAGTACAGCCTCTGGTGGGAATTCAACAGCAGGACAGAGCGCATGTCTAACACGTAGGTGACATTTTGTCTATGCAAGCTTAGAATAAAAAGTGCAAGCAAATTGTGCATTTTTCCTAATAATAATAAAAATGAATGAACTCCATAATGACTCACCATTTTTTATTACAGTTAACTTTTACTGGGGGACATGGATAACTTCATCCTAAATTTGAAATATTCTTATTTCTGGAAGATACAGGGACTGTTTTTCCCACACTATTACATTTGCCCTTCCAACTATAGACAGAGGGGCAGAATTTGTATGTAATAGTCTGGAAATCTCTCTGCAGGATCTAAAAATAGCCTTTCAGTTTATGAGAATTCTGCAATGATAAACTGTATCTTGTAGTTTGTTAAAATGGGAGTGCTGAGTGTGATGGGAGAGAAGGAATTCCCAGATCTCCAAAAGTTAATTTGTTGCTGTTTCTGATACTTAGCAGGAAATTATTTCCTAGTCTCATCATTAGCCCAGAGTATTGCAGGCTGGAGACTTGGAGTAGACCAACTTCAAGAACACTTCATGCTGAGGTAGAAGAAGAAAGTATTTCTTAGCAGGAATGTTTTGTATCATGGCAGTTTGGGATATGAGCAAACGAAGCAGTGGTACAGTGAGAAGATAAAACTGGAATGCATACTTGAGTTAGCCTCAGAAATACCTAAGAGGCAGATCTGTACTGGTAGTTAAGAGTAGCTTAATATATGACGCGAAGAAAAAGTGTTCTTAACACCGGAAAAAAAGAATGAGGAGCAGGAGATGATCTTGTCAGGAGTACAGAAGGCCTATGAGACTTTTATTTTAAAATNGTAGTTAAGAGTAGCTTAATATATGACGCGAATAAAAAGTGTTCTTAACACCAGAAAAAAAGCCTCATATTCGGTAGTATTTATTTAGTATAAACCACTTCTTATTTTTTTTCAGATGTAAATACCAGTACATTAATTTGGAACTGAAGATCGGTCCATTTGGAGTACTTTTCATCACTACCTTTAGAGAGCATTTTACAATGAGATCTTAGGAAACCCAGTCCATGGCTCTGTATCTCTGTCTTGTGAATGCTTTTGCACCTGCTTGTTCATATCAGGATAGACAGGAGTTTCTTTGCAAATACTGTTCCTGATTACATACACACAAGCTTGATCACTTCCAAAGCTAATAATCAAACAAATGCAAAACACTAATGAGTGGTATTTTTCCTCTCAGCACCTCTCCACATGGGTGTGAGGAAGGGATGTCCTGTGACAGTTGGTAGAAGGGGAACTAAGTGGACTGTGACTGGAGCACAAAGCTGCTGCATTTGCAAAGCACAGTTTTTGTTTTGTTTAAGGCTTTTTGACGAGTTATGGAATTCAGGGATGGAGAGATGTGTTAACAAGTAAGGCAAAAAATACTTTTTATAATTATATTTTAAATAAAAGGATCATTTCAGGTACTGGAATTTTGTGTAGTGATCGAATTACAACGTATCACTTATTTTAAACTCTGCTTCTGGGTAACTGAGTTCATGAACTTGGCTACTGATGTCTGCCACTGGCTGTGACCTCAGACCGCGTTCCCGCTGTCAGCCATGTGGAAACGACAGTCGGCGCTCCTAAAAGCCAGCGAGGTGTCGGAGTACAATTTTAAGTGAAAGCCTGCAGAAAGCACTGTGCTATGCGCAACGTTCCCCCCTTATCCCTGAAAAAAAAAAAAAAAGCGAGGAGACAGAAAAGTTCTTAAGTACCGCTAGCACGGTACTTCAAACGCGTTGATCCTTCCGACAGCTTCCCAATGCTTTTATGGCGATTGCGCAGGCCGAGCCCGCCGCCCGCCCGTCTCGCAGCTGGACGTTGTCGACAGCTCTCGGCCGAAGGGCAGGGCAGGGCAGGGCAGGGCTGGGCTGAGCCCCGGGCCGGCTCGTCAGCCAGCGGTCGCGGGGCGAGGTCACTCAGCCGGCCGGCTGGTAAACGCCGGGGGGCGGGGCCATTACTTTCAGTCCGTGTTTTAGGCGCGGAGACCCCTCCGCCCCTACCTAGCTGCTCCACCTCTCGACCTAGCGCTGCGCCGCACCCCGCCCGCCCGTTAATGCCTGGGCTGTTGGCACGCCCCCTACCGGTGCGTCGGAGAGCGGGCCTAGCCACCTCTCGGAGGCAGAAGCAGCGCCTGCCCCCGGCGGACGGGAGGACAGAGAACTAGGCCTGTCACTCCGTATAGGCCGTGGGGCTCGGGTGGTGCTTCCGCACGGGGAGTGGCGAGTGGGGAGAGGCGGGGCGAGCGGTGCAGAGGGGACACCGCCGCGGGCCGATTGGCGCTCAGCGCCGGGCGGTGCTCTCTGCATTCGTAGCGCTCTTTGATAGGCTGGCGGCAGTAAATGGAGGCGGGCCGCTGAGGCGAGGCGCGCCCCCATAGGCTACTTCGGTCGCCTGGATGAGCTGTTGGGCGCGGCGCGACTTACGATTGGTTGCCTGACGACGGAGGGGGGCGCGGGGCGGGTCGGGTCCCGGCGGTAGCGGCCTCCCGGGGCTGGGGTCCGTCTCGGCGGCAGGAACAGAAGTCTCGCGAGGAAGCGTAGCCGGGATTTGGCGGCTGGCTGCCTCCCTCTCGCTGGCTGCGAGGAGCTGGTGTTTGTGTGGAAGGGGGAGGAGGAGAAGGAGGGGAAGCGAGAGGAGCTCGAGCTCCACCATCCGCCGAGGGGAGCGGACCGGAGCCCCCTCGCCGCCCGCGGAGCTTTCTCCCTACCTCTCCCCACCATGGCCTCGGGAGACACCCTGTACATCGCCACAGACGGCTCGGAAATGCCGGCCGAGATCGTGGAGCTACACGAGATCGAGGTGGAGACCATCCCGGTGGAGACCATCGAGACCACAGTAGTGGGCGGCGAGGAAGACGAGGAAGAGGAGGAGGAGGACGAGTGCTGCGAGGAGTGCGGCCCACACCACCCGCCCCATCACTACCACCACCACCAGCCCATGATCGCGCTTCAGCCGTTGGTCTCGGACGGGGACCCTAGCGGGGCGGGCGGCGGCGCGGCCGGCGGCGGCGGGGGACAACTCCATCTGCATCACCACCACCAGGAGGTGATCCTGGTGCAGACCCGCGAGGAGGTGGTAGGGGGAGATGATTCGGACGGACTACGGGCCGACGACGGCTTCGAGGACCAGATCCTCATCCCGGTACCGGCCCCCGCCGGGGAGGACGAATACATCGAACAGACCTTGGTCACTGTGGCTGCCGCCGGCAGCAAGAGCGGAGGCAGCGGCTCCTCCTCGGCCGGCGGCGGGGGCCGCGTTAAGAAGGGCGGCAGCGGCAAGAAGAGCAGCAAGAAGAGTTACCTGAGCGGGGGAGGCGGCGGTGGGGCCGAGGGCGGCGGCGGCAGGAAATGGGAGCAGAAGCAGGTGCAGATCAAGACCCTGGAGGGGGAGTTCTCGGTCACCATGTGGGCCTCGGGTAAGTGCGCGCCGGACCCCTCCCTCCCCGGGCCCCAGGCACCGCCAGCGGCTGCACGGTTCGCTTCGGATAGTTTTGTTTTGAAGGGAGGCCATGTTTTGATGTGTGTGATGGGCGC
>VWZO01018205.1:33149-135282 GCA_013396975.1 Bucco capensis | reverse complement strand
TGTTCATCGCCAGGGCAAGTATGGCGGCTCCCCGAAAAGATGGCGGGGTCTGCGCTGGTGCCGCCGCTGCTCCTGCCTGGCTCCGGCGGGGGGAAGGAAAGATGGCGGCGGCCGCCAAGATGGCGGCGGCTGAGGGAGGGTGCGAGAGGGAGGGAGGCAGCGCGCCGCTGGCTGTAGGACTAGGCCGCAATGGCGTAGTTTCTGCAGCAGGGGGAGGCGGGGTGTGCGGGCGGGCATAGGGTGCGGGGCGAACCCAGCCTCCTTGCTTCTCTCCCCGTCCCCGCCCCGCCGCTGCTGGTGCTGCTGCCGCCGCCGCCGTTCCCCGCGGCGCCCTGCCGCTCGCGTCAAGCCTGCCACTCGCCCTTCCCTCCCTCGGCTGCCGTCCCCCTCTGTACTCCTTTTTCCCCGTTTTCCGGCCCCGCCGGCCCGCCTCCCCTCTTCGGCTGCGCTGCCTTCTAGGCTTCCCGTCTGCTGCCTCTCTCCCGCCCTGCGCTGCCGCCGCCGCCGAGCACCGGCGGCCCCATTGGACCGCATTTTAATGCCGAACGCAGGCGGCGGCCCCGGATGAGGCGTGTGCTTTGAGCCGTGACCGTTATGTGGTGGTGAGGGGAGAACCGCCCGCCCCAGTGCCACCCGCTCCGACAGCTCTCCCCGGCCTGGGGACAGCGATCTCCCCGAAATACCGTTTTCACAGCTCGCCCGATGGGGGTGGGCTTGGGGGCCTCCGGTCACTGGCCCGCCCGACCGCTGTGGTAGCCAGGCAGGGTGTGGGTGGGGCCTCCCCGCCCGAAGCCAGCAGTGCCGGCGCGGGGGAAGCCACTCTTCGGTCCCTTGGGGGCTCGCCGCGCCTTCCTCCGGCTTTGGAGGGGGCGGCCACAAACAACTGGCCCTTGAGAAAGGACCAGTGTCAGGAGCCAGGGTCTCATAGCCCGGTGGGGTGCCTGCGTTCCTGGGAACCGCGGGGAGGAAAGGAGCTGTTTCTGGTTGACGCTCTGAGACCGTGCAGCTTTTCCTTGGCTAGGTCTAAAAGCTTGCAATAGCCTTTTTACATAGGCGGAGCGAGTCAGTGCTGTGTGAGATTGTATATGGTTCTTGAGCAGGTTGGTGGTTTTTGTTGTTTTTTTTTTTTAATTTCTGAGGGAGTCTCTTAAAGAGAAGAAAATTCTGTGAAAGTACTCAGAATCTGCAGGACTGGGAATAAACCTGCCATGTGCCTAACCTGCCTGCATATTTTATCTGTCACTACTTTCTGATCCCTTCCTTTATGGGGGAGGAAGGGTCCTTTTAGTCAACAGGAAAGTGTTGTGGTACATTTTTCTTGGTGATGGTTTTTTGTTTGTTTTTTTTACAAAAAATGTGTTGCTGGCAGCTAGGCTCTGTAGTCAAAGGTCTGTGCTAAAGTTACGTAAAGGTGAAAAAATGGTCTCATAGTATCAGTTCATGTAATACTTAAATTGGTGTGTTGTCTTTGAAAAGTAGGTTGGTAATCTCATGCATACCATGAGTTTTTAAAGAGTTCAGCATACCCTTGAAGGTTCTGATGTAAAATACTTGTGCTCTCATGCTTGTGAATTACCAGTAGTTGTTATAAAGGGCAGTGTTAAAGGAAGAGTGTATTGCATGGGGGTGAATTCACTTGTCTGAATAGAAGTAATAGTGATTCTGCCTTTTACCTTTTTTAAATATAGGTGATTACTTTTCAAGTTTCACTGAATTTAGGACACTTCTGGTATGTAGCTAGTTGATAGTCTAGTGAGTCTTTGTTTGTTTTCCTGCTTCTTGATGAACAGAAAAGAACTTCATATTTTCCCAGGTAGTGTTTGGTAGAATGCAATCTATAAGTCTCTGTCTATTATTGTGTGAAACCTGAATAAATCCACTTGCTGGTTGGTTGTTTTTTTTTTTTTTCTTAAGAGTTGGCCATCCAAGAAAGAAAAAAAGATTACAGAAATTAATACAGTCTTCTAGTTTGTGGAAGCTACCTAAGGTAGCTGAATGCAAGTGGATCTATGACTCATAACCTGGCAAGTAACAGGACTTCACTGAGACGGAATGACAGTTTCTAGCATGCATTTGCACTCTGAATTTCAGAGTGCCTGATAGGATGTTTCCTTAGGGCTTCTGCATACTGATTATTACTTGAAGAGAAGCATGTGAATCAATACACTTCATTCTTTTCCCGTGTACACAACTTTTACATCAGGGTACCCCTATTGATTTCAGTGGTTTTGTTCCTTATGAGCATGACCATGCATGCTCAGTGGGAATGATAGCCACTTGTAATTTACTGGAGATTAAATTGCATTGCTGCATTCAACTCAGGTTACATCCATGATGCAGAATACCTTTTCTGACTTGACTTATAATGCCACAAAAGCCTACAAAAGAAAGATCACAACATATATAGGTGAAAGTATTGAAGTTCAACTTCCTCTCCTTCCATGCATCCATGCATATACACACCCCATACACCCTACCCCCCGCTTCTGCAGCTTCAAACAGTCTTTGGTAATAACTTGCTCGGTTAAGAGTGCTGTGAAGTTTTATGGAGCCTATTGGATAGGCTTTTGTGCCTCTAAAACAGCTTACTGAATGTTACAGAAGTGGTCTAAAGCAGTCAAATGCTGAGACTTCGTTGTTTGTTTTCTGAAATTTTAGAGAGGGAATAGTTGCCAGAAGAACTCCATAAGAAACAAAAGTAGGGAAAAAAAACAACAACCCCGAAACAGCAGAACAAACCCCTGGCTTGGGAAAGGGTAGTTGTACTAAAGTTTCCCTGCAGAATTGGGCGTACTTCATCTTGAACAAAGTAGTTTTGCCTCTGTATTTTGACATAATTAAAGACTTGCTTGCACACTGATATAATTAACTGATTTAAATGCTTAGCAAAAAGTTTATCAAAAGATGAATAGTAAATAAGCCTATGCATCAAGATAAAACAATGAGCCCTATATTGCTGTTCGTGGATATTTGAATTGGAACAAGGGCACTTTGCTCACCAACAGTGTGGGAAGACAATGTGAATTAATTACTTGTTACTGTTTTCTAGTGCTGCTTGTTGGCTTGTACACGGGTGGTACCAAATTTAGGCAGTCATAAATCTTTGTCCCTAAAAGAGTATTACATTTATGGTAGCACCTCTTGAAATGTGTAGAAATTATTTTTGAAATACATAGGAATGTGGTTAAAGGGGACATCTTAGTCCTTGTCTTGTTGGGTGGTTACTTAGAAGTTGCAGTGATGTTGCTGGCAATGGTTTAGGCTTACCATAGCTTCTCTTGTCATCTTTATCTATGGTGATATCAAACTTGAGACCAATGATTGCTTTAATTAAAATGTTCAGTTTGAAACAGGAATGCTTTGTTCTAATACTAATTAGCTTTCCAGATCTTTAGAATGGAGTTATTCTTCTTTCTTCAGGTGTGAAAATAGGAACTGAAAAAAGGCATTCTGTTTTCTGAAAGGGCTCGAGGTGTATATGCAGTGTGTTTTCTCAGTACTGTCTAATATCTATGCTCATTACTTTCATTGGGGTATCCTGTAATGGATTTAGAAAATTGTGTGTAGTTATTGGGGCTCTCCAAGTGAGACACCCCAGTTTGTCCCAGGAAAACCTGTTTTTTATAGTGGCATTGATTTGTACATTTGCTACTTAAATCATCCTCTTCAGTGACTGTCTCCAAGTTGGGTCCACAGTAGTGATGGGGGAGAGGAAGGATCATTAGAAATCACTTTCAGATTGTGCTTGCAAAATTGATTTCTAGATGCAGGAGCATTTGCGAAGGTGATACTGAAATGCTGGATCCCCAGATGCTGGAATTTCAAGCAGCTTGAGCTTAATTTTAAGGGGATATGTATTGGTGTTACTACATCTGCTTCTAGGTAATGCTTCTTGACTCTGTCAAGCTTTCAAAACTGAAATAGGTGTTGACTTAAATATTGTTAGTGTAGATGCTCTGCAAAGCTCAAGGCTGAAATAACACAACCAAACGAAACATTGCCCACAGATGTCCAAATGCTCTGATTTCCTATTCCTAGATGTGAGAGATAAAGATGCAAAAGTTACATGTGTGGTTTGGAAATTGTTCCTGATAATCCAGAAAACCTGTGCTGTGGACCCATATTTGGAAACTCGGGGGGTTCATGTTGGGTTTCTAGAAGATTCTTCAAAATCTCTTAAAAAAGCATTTAATGTCTTAAAAAAAAAAAAAATTAAGGTTTTCATTTCACTTTTATCGAATTGCAGGAGTGAGAAAAATAATCTGCTGTCTGACCAGTTGTCTTACACAGTCTAAGTGATAGACGAGTCATTTCAGTTCTGTTCAGTTCAGTTCTGTATCAAGGATGGCCAAAATTCTTTGTGGTGACAGATAGGTCATGAGCTTCTTATACGAAAAAAGTGATTATTTCCTTTAAGATACTAAGATGCTAATCTGTTTGAAGACAACAGTATTGGCTTTTGATATCCATAAGCTTTGAGCCTGTTCTGACGTTTCTGCTAGTGAATTTTAGAGGATGAGGCAGGTATTTAAAACAGCTGCAGGAAAGTATCTTTTCTGTTTCAAAAGTGAAATCTGTGAATGTGGCTCATCACTTAGAGTGTCTTAAGCAGCACTTAGGTGGCTATTAGCCTTCCTACAAAGTAGAATCCTCTAACTCGCCAGAAGTTCATGTCACTTTTATGCTGATGATTCAGAAGGTCGTTGTGCTTCAGCACAGTGTCTCAAATGTTGAGGTCAGTTGATGGTTATTGATATATGTGGTGTTTTCGCCAGTTCATGTCTCATGGTAGGAAATAAGAGATGGGTGGTACAGGGAAAGAAGAACCTGTTCTCCATCTGTGTGCAAGGCACATCAGAGGGAAAGTAACCTAGCAGATGATTAGGTTAAAAATTGCATACTGTGCAAAATGGAATTTAACATTCAGAAGTGTCTGCTAAATAACTATATTATTTAACTAGCTAATTATGGTTCTTTGCTTCCAAACATGACCAATGAGCTAATTTGCCTGAGGAGATTGCAACGTAGTAGCAATAATGAAGCTCTTACCACAGTGCTGTCATGCTGCACAGTTGCCAAATTACGTCCTTTATCGCATAATTGCATTTTAGCTATTCTTAAAACCAAATGTGTTTAACCGTGTGCTCATAAAAAGAAAATGTAAGTTTAAATATTCGTCATCCTTTTAGTTGGTAAGCAGAAAGAAAGTCTTTTTAACTTGACACCTCAGGGAGGAAACTATAGGATTAGGTCTCATTGCTTTGCTATCGAGCACTCCTTATTTTCCACGGGGGAAAAATGATTGAATAACAATGTGTTCTCACTGCTCTGTAATAAAGGAGGAGGATGGCACAAAGAATTTGGGATCTAGAAGTGGAGTATGATGGCTAAAATATAGAATAACAGGCAGAAATACTGACAGGGCTTCTTGGGTTGAGAGTTAAGGGGGTCGTCTTATAAAACTGGGGAGTCCCCGGCATGTCAGCTGGAGCTAGCTACTGTTCTAGAAATTGATGAAATAATGGGGTTCTAAGCTGAATGGATTTTCTGTGCAATAGAAGGGCTGCAAGAGATGGAAAAACATGTTAATAAGAGCAAAAGATAATCACTGTAGTCTTGGGAAACATTCTGCCATGTTTTATCATTGATCTGTTACATGGAGACTTCTTCCTACTTCCATTGATATTTGGTCTTGATGCTCTTAAAACTTCTGGTTATTTCACCAGTAGAAATATGTTTTAAGTGCTAGTCAAATAATATGGCTGGCCAGAATGCTGACTTTTCATAGATCTTAGTTTAAAAAAAAATAAAGTTTGTTTGAGATACTTGCTTTGAAGGGCAGAAGTGAATCCAGTTCAAGATGGGTATTGCCCATATATGGGGAGTGAGAGAAATATCAATGAGAAGACATGAGAAGACACTGACCATGAAAATTTTTCGGGTATGTCCTAGACAGGTACATAGAACAAGCCAATTTACACTAAGTGTCTTGGTGTAATGGAGCATAGAAGGATGTTGGGGAGGCTATCTGTGGTGTCTCAATATTTTACATTTTTATAAGATATTTAGACATAGCTATTGCAGCAACTGGCAGTGCTGTGTTTTTGTGAAGATAAAGTGATTAACTAATTGACATGCATTCAGATCTTCAGTATCGTTCAGAAGTTGGGACTAAAATTGTGTTCCAAGTTCCCTAAAGAAATCTGCATTAGATTGATAAGAATAGTGCTAAATACAAGCTTAAGCAGAGTGTCTTCTTTTTGAGTCTTCTGTACTGCAAGTGGTTTTAAGGGGCAAAACAAAACAGATCAGATAGTTAAAGCAGTTCTCTTTTCCTGACTTGGTCCATGGCTCACTCTGTATTTAGGTTGCATGGGTGGCATCCAGATTAGCTTGGCATGGGCCTAAACTGCACGGAGTTACTATGCCTTATTTGCACTGTACTTTTCCATAGGTGTCACTAAAATTTTGGGGTTGTGTCTTTGTGTTCTGCTTTGCTTTGGATGCAAAATATTTGATTCTCTGATTCTTCATGAGAGGAAAAGGGGAAAGTAATTTGGATGTAGAGGGGATCAGGACTTGCTTGAAGGTAGAAGACATCAAGCAGTCAACTTTCCCTGTTTGCAGTGAGACTGTCAATTAACTTTGTTAGCCTTAGTGAAAGTTTGTTTGGACTTTGGCCTCTAAACTTTGATCTGCCTAGTCCAGGTTAGTAGGGGATGACGAATAAACTTGTGACAAATTTGTGAGGACACTGGTAAAATTCTTCCAAACATTTTCCGAAGAATTGTGTTGGTGTGGGGTGGTTTTGGTTTGGGAGGTTTTTTTGTGTATATTGGTTTGGTTTTGCTTTCCCAATGAGTTGATAATGTCGTTGGATAGTTTGTAACTAGAATGGTGTGGATACTAAAGACCTACCAAGTCTGCTGCTGCTTTTGGAAAAGTATTTGACTTTTGGTGTGAACAGTCTTCTATGTTGAAGGATGTTAACCTGATATAACAGTTTAAGGTATATGTTTTGTATGTTGTTTTAGTTGTTTTGTTTTAAATTGCCAGTATGTGCTGCTGTAGAGATACATTATTTTGGTATAGGAAAATGTGATTGGTTTTTATTTTCACATGACTGTCAATATATTAAGGGCTAGTTTCTGTTATTTTTTTTTTTTACTATATCAAAGCGGTATGTTTCATGTTTTACTCCACTAGCCTGTGGAATTGAATAGCTGTGGAACTGATTTCAGTTGGTGGGCTTTTGGGAAGTAAAGGCACTGAAGGCTGAGCTTTCTTTCAGTTTGGCTCTCAAACCAAGAAAGCATTGTGGAGTAGCAGACCTTGACACTAGGGAAGGAGAGAAGATCTTAAAGAATGTATACAAAATTTCCTTGTTGACTCATGCATCTGATCTGAGGCAGGAAATGAAAACCTGTTTCTGTTGTGAATATTATCAAACAGTCAAACTGTAAGTTCTGGGAGCTGTTGAAATGGCTGCATTGAAAACAACTGATCTCATTCTGTCTAGTCTGCAGCATGGAGAAGGCATCACTTTCAGCTTTCCAGAAATCCTGTGCTCTTCTGAAGTACCTAATGTCTTTTCTGTCTGTGTAGGCATAGCTAAATATCTTTTCTCAGGCTTTTGTTTGGAAGAACAGATTGTTGCCAAATTGGAGATTATTGACATGAACTTGTAACTTGTGCAGGTGCTGTAAAGCTTACTATATAATCCTTGCTTACGGTGAAGTCAGTTACTTCCTTTACAGTGCTGGTAAAGACTGAAAGGTGGTGTGGTGTGTGGAAAACTAGATTGGAATTAAAAAATCATCCAAATAGTCCATTTTTTTTAGCTTCTTGCCAGTTTAATGCTGCAGGTAGTATTTTCTTATTAACACTCCTGTCTTCGCAGCATTGGAGTCTGTTTTCTTCTTTCACCATGGAACGTATACATGAACTGCTATTTGATCTGGTAGATCAGATTAAACCCCAAACTAGCACTAACATTTCTAGAAATAGCTTGGTGGCAAGTGTTAAAAGCAGGCATTACAAGTTGAATAGAAATTTGTTCTTTGTATATTTATTTTATTTGCATATGTCTTGTCCTTGCTTTCCTGAGCAAAGTTACTGAGTAATGAATGCTGTTATTTCCTGTGTGTCTGTTTAGGGGAAAAAAACATAACAAAACACTGCCTCATTTGTTTTCTGCATTGTAGTTTGTTTGGGTTTTTTGTGTGTGTTTGGTTTTTTTTGGTGGTTGTTTTGTTTTGGGGGAATTTTTTTGGTGTGTGAGTATGTACGCTTGTTTGGTTTTTGTTGTTTTTTAAATTGGGAAGTGAATATTTCTATCTCTTGTATTTCCATTCCTTGAACACTGTGTGGAAAAGAAAACTTCCTGTTATTTTTGTAAATACTTCTGACTTTTCAAGCCCTTCATGTATTGAAGTGATTTGCAGAACCTGCTCCCTGTACACAGGTTAGGAGAAGCAGTGAAGTGGCAAGTTTATTAACAATAAGCTGAGTAGTTACAATCATATATATCTCTCTATTGGTTTAGGTGTATTCAAGGATGTGCTGGTGTAAGCACTGCACTGAGGAGCTTGGCTGGATGTTTACGTTCCCTGTCATCTTTGTGTGTCTCTGGTTTCTGTTACAAAATAGCAAGAGGAAAGAGAGAAAGCATTATGCCTTGGCATGTTTTAAAGTCTGAATGTTAGTAGACAGCAACAGCAGGTCTTCCACCTGCTTTCAGTGCATTCCTTGAGCACAAACCCATTGGAGGAGCTCTAGAGAAGATAAAGTAGCAGTATCTTAGCTGCCCTGCAGATCAAAGCTCTGAATGATCCCTATCAGCTGTTTACATAGTAAAGTGGGAAAGAGCTTAGGCTAGCCTCTGCCAGGGAAGAAGCCCCCTTGGGAGGGAGGCATTCTCTTTAGCTTTTACTTTTAGATCTCTCTGCAGATGTTGCAAAACTTTAAGTTTATGGGCTGGTGCTGAAGCTAATAGCACTTGTTTTTAAATTTCTTGTCCCTCCGTGGCACTTGTGTTGAAGGTCAGGGGAGTTGGAAGACTCCGAAATAAAGGTCAGTAGTCCTAACGTCTTAGGGTAAGTATCTGCCAGTCCTCTGATAGGCTTACTTTGTTACCAGCTGCTGTTGAGATCTAAAATGGGTATGGTGGAGGTTACTCTTGAAGAGGTAAAGGAAATTAAGTATTTAGGCATTGCTTCAGGAAAAGAGTGTTATCTTTCAAATGCAGCCAATATTTATAGGATTGTTCTGCTTATTTCCTTGATTTCTTTATTTCTTTGTGTTTAAGTAGATACAGAATTTCTGCATTTTTTCACGCACTCTATTTTTTGGTGTTCTTCACACTGTATCTATGTGGATGTCTTTTGGCTCTTTACAATTAGCGTGGAAGTCTGGAAATGCAGTATTCTTTTAAATGTGCAGCAATAGTGAATTTGTACTGGGATGTAGCCTAATAACTTACATGCTGTTTTGGTCTTTAGTATGTATTGAGTTCAGTATTTTGTGTATTTCAGATGATAAAAAAGATATTGACCATGAAACAGTGGTGGAAGAGCAGATCATTGGAGAGAATTCTCCTCCAGATTACTCAGAATACATGACAGGGAAGAAACTTCCTCCTGGTGGAATACCTGGCATTGACCTCTCAGACCCCAAACAACTGGCTGAATTTGCTAGGTAAGTAGGAATAAAGGATCTTTAAACTAAAATGGTTTTCTTTTCACTGGTTTAATTATGAAGCTTAGGCAAAATAAATGGTAGATTTAGCATGGCTTATTGTTCCATGTAATCATCTTCTAAAACAAGGGACTTAATTCAGAACAGAGTAGCTGATACCATGTTAGAATAACTGGATTTTATATTCAGCAGTGACTCATTCAATGACTTATGCTCTTCAGTTCTTTTTGAGTAAGAGAGGACCTAAATACATGGATAGACTCCCATTTTTTATATGACAGAATGTAACTTTCATGTGTCTTAGATTCTTCAACACCAAAGGATCCAATAAGTGAAGTGCTGCATTCAGGTTGTTCAGCACAATAAAGTTAGACTACAATATTTAGTTTGTAAAGCCACTTAGTGTTCTTTTTCACCTGCTGCTTACTGCTTAAGCTCTAGGTTTTAAACTTCTTTTTGATGGAGTCACGTGTTTTGCGCTTTCAAGTGCCACTGATAATTGCAGTTTCACAATTGGTAACTATACTGCTTGGATTTTCCTGTAGTGAATCAATTGTCACTTGTTTACATACCAACACACTGACCTTAGTTACAAGGTGACTTTTGCTTTCAAATAGAGGTGAAGTGATGGAAGCTTTTTTCATGGGCAGACTACTGAAAATGTCATGGGCCTCTTCCCCCCCCTCCCTCTTTAGAGATCCTGGCTCTGATACTGAGTGCTTAGGGCAGCTGGTGGTCACCAGAGAAGTCTGCTTTGGCACCTGGAAGCTCTGACATTAGGGCTGCCTTTGCAGCAACGTTTACTTAGTCCCCTTCTTTCTGTGCATGTGCTTGTAATAAATTACCAAAGGCGTATGCCTCCGCTCAGTGCATGGACAGTGTTAATGCTGGTGCCTCCAAATATCTGAGCACAACTGCTAGCTTCCTGCAGCTGCTATAATCAGTTTTTCCCATGTTGAAAGCGAAACTTTGTATATATGAAGCTACACTTACTTTCATTTTGATACCAGCTGGCTGTTCTTCAGAGTTCTGATGTACAATTCTGATGCATAGAGCAGATGGATGGTCTGGTGTCGTTACTCTTACTTATTTGGTCATCTAGTAGAGGGAGAAGTACAATTTATTTATTTGTTTTGGGTTTTTTTTACCACTGGATATTTCACCTAGTGGCTAGATGGCAGGGACTGTTTGAGACACAGCTCTGATCTGGCTTTTTGGTTAGGTGGACCTTGGTGTCCAGCATGTGCATCTACTCTTGTTTCACTTCTTTTATCTTGCTGCTTTTTACAAGCCTGTTCTGTTACTCTTCAGTGTGTTTGTGCCAGAGGATTGCCAGCACAGCCTCATCTCAGTTATTTTCAGTAACACCATTGAACTATGGATTTTGAAGGTCCCTAGTAAGATAGTTTTGCAGAACTTGCTCCCTGCTTCATGCTGTCTGATCTGGAAATGTACAAAACCAGGTTTTACCTGAAGTGGTGGGTGATTTTAGCTACTGATACTGTTGTTAATTGTATTACTGTTGTTGATCAAAACGATTGTGTTTTCCTCTGAGACCTACTGAAAGGTTAATACAATTTTTTGTGAAAGAAAATGTTTAAGTGATACTCTGAGTGTACATAGTATTCTAATTCAAAAATGTTAATTCAACATGTCTGCTCATGTGCTTGGAATGGTATTCCCAGTTACTTCAAAACATGCTTCAGTTAAATGTTTAAGTACTGAATAGCTATCTTTTGCAAGAAGTTTCTATAGTTTCTCACAAGGTATTCTCCCTGCAAATAATGAATATTTTTTCCAGATACTTGAAATGGTTGCCAGGATTTGGGCTTCTTGAAATGACTAAGTTGCTTCTATCGTATCTGTCTGCATATTTCTTAATATTGTAAAATGTATTGTATCTTTAGGTTTTAGTTAGTTTTCTGTTGAGAAAATAGTGGCAGCTGGCAGTAGTTTAAAATTACCACTCTTTTTATTCATGATAGAATATTCTCAGAAGTTCTAAAACTAGAATTTATAACAGATGATAAAAAGACTGAGTTCCATGTGTACAGTCTCTTTTCTGTAAATATATTTCTGTATAGCAAATAGAACAGGAGTGGATTACATTTTAAGAAAACTACATGGTGGCAGAGTAAGCAACTCAAGGGGGATATCATCTTTAGTAGTATCCTCAAGTTGCTCAAAACCTATGAAGAATTGTTCTGATGGCTTAATTGTAGATACTGGAAAACTTGAAGCACCTTCTGTTTAAAGAAATGTTTGGGTTTTTTTTAATTTCTTGGTCAGAATTGATGACTGTCAAACTTCTACTCTTGTCTTAATAGAAAATGAAAAAGAAAACTGCTGGTTGTATGCTAGATCTTAAAAATTATTCTGTTTAACTGAGGTTGAAGAATATGGGTACATTAGTTTGAATATTGCTTGTTAAGGTTTTGGTCATCTTGCAGTGAAGCATATTGAAGACTCCTTCTAGCTAGTAAACTGAATTGAAACCCTGCTATCTACAAACCTGTTTTTATACTGATCCATTCTCTTGTTGATTCCCTTGACTGGAATGTTGGGATAGAAGGGTACAAGCTATTTAGGAAGGACAGGCAGGGGAGGAGGTGTTGCCCTCTACATCGGTGACCAACTGGAATCGATGGAGCTTCACCTGGGGAAGGATGATGAAATGGTTGAGAGCATACAGGTTAAGATTAAAAGGAAGACAGGGGAAGGTGATGTTACAGTAGGGGTCTGCTACAGGCCACCTGACCAGCAGAACCAAGCAGATGAGGCCCTCCATAGGTAGAAGTGGCTTTGCGTTCACAGGCTCTGGTCCTAGTGGAGGATTTCAACCACCCTGACATCTGCTGGAGTGACAATACAGCAAGGAACCAACAATCCAGGATGTTTCTGGATTGCATAGATGACAACTTCCTCTTCCAAATGGTAGAGGAACCAACAAGAAAGTATGCTATGCTGGACCTTGTTCTCACCAACAGGGAAGGGCTAGTGTCCAGTGTGAGCCTCAGGGACAATGTTGGCTGCAGTGACCACGAAGCACTAGAATTTAAGATCCTCAGGGCATCTTGGAGTATGTTCTCCAAGCTTACGACCCTGGATTTCACGTGTGCAGACTTCGATCACTTCGGAGATGTGCTGGCCAAAGTACCATGGGACAAAGCCCTAGAGGGAAGTGGGGGGGGCCCAAAGATAGCTGGTCAGTATTCAAGGATCACCTTCTCCATGTCCAGGAGCAAAGTATACCAACAAAAAGGAAGACTGGAAGGAATGCTAGGAGACATGCCTGGGTGAGTAAGGAGTTCCTGGACACACTGTCTCACAAAAAGAAACTTTATAAGGAGTGGAAGAAAGGGCAGCAAGATTGGGGGGCTTAGAAGGCAGCTGTGTGAGCAGCAAGAGACCTGCTTAGAAAAGCTATGGCTGCTAGAATTAAATCTAGCCAGAGATCAAGGGGAATAGCAAACATTTCAATAGATACATTAATGGTAAAAGGAGGAATAGGGTAGGTGTGGGCCCCCTCAGAAAGAAAACGGGTGACCTGGCGACAAGTGATATGGAAAAGGCTGAGGTTTTCAATGACTTCTTTGCCTCAGTCTTCACTGGCAAGGGCTCCAACCACACTCCTGAGGTCACAGAAGATAATGGCAGGTGCTGGAAGGGGGAACTGCCCATTGTAAGTGAAGATCAGGTTTGTGACCACCTGAAGAACCTGAAAGTATACAGGTCTGTGGGACCTGATGGGATACACCCATGGGTCCTGAGGGAACTAGTGGATGAGGTTGCTAAGCCTCTCTCTATTACATTCCAAAAGTCATAGCAGTCCGGTGAAGTCCCCACTGACTGGAAAAGGGGAAACATAACCCCCATTTTCAAAAAGGGGAAGAAGGAAGATCCAGGTAACTGCAGGCCAGTCAGTCTCACCTCCGTGCCTGGCAAGATCATGGAACAGATCCCCCTGGAGGCACTGCTGTGGCAGAAGAATGATGAAGAGGTGATTGGATACAATCAACACGGCTTCACCAAGGGCAAATCATGCCTAACTAACCTGATGGCCTTCTATGAAAAGGTTACATCATCAGTGGATAAGGTAGCAGCAACTGACATCATTACCTGGACCTGAGCAAAGCCTTTGACACTGTCCTGCACGACATCCTGGCCTCCAAGCTCGTGAAATATGGGTTCAATGGATGGACCACGCGGTGAATAAAGAACTGGCTTGACAGCCACACCCAAAGAGTGGCTGTAAATGGGTCCATGTACAAGTGGAGGCCAGTGATAAGTGGAGTCTCTGNTTGTGACCACCTGAAGAACCTGAAAGTATACAGGTCTGTGGGACCTGATGGGATACACCCATGGGTCCTGAGGGAACTAGTGGATGAGGTTGCTAAGCCTCTCTCTATTACATTCCAAAAGTCATAGCAGTCCGGTGAAGTCCCCACTGACTGGAAAAGGGGAAACATAACCCCCATTTTCAAAAAGGGGAAGAAGGAAGATCCAGGTAACTGCAGGCCAGTCAGTCTCACCTCTGTGCCTGGCAAGATCATGGAACAGATCCCCCTGGAGGCACTGCTGTGGCAGAAGAATGATGAAGAGGTGATTGGATACAATCAACACGGCTTCACCAAGGGCAAATCATGCCTAACTAACCTGATGGCCTTCTATGAAAAGGTTACATCATCAGTGGATAAGGTAGCAGCAACTGACATCATTACCTGGACCTGAGCAAAGCCTTTGACACTGTCCTGCACGACATCCTGGCCTCCAAGCTCGTGAAATATGGGTTCAATGGATGGACCACGCGGTGAATAAAGAACTGGCTTGACAGCCACACCCAAAGAGTGGCTGTAAATGGGTCCATGTACAAGTGGAGGCCAGTGATAAGTGGAGTCTCTGAAGGATCAGTCCTGGGACCAGTCTTGTTTAACATCTTTGTCGGCGACATGGACAGTGGCATTGAGTGCACCTTCAGCAAGTTTGCCAATGACACCAAGCTTTGTGGTGTGGCTGATACGTGGAGGGAAGGGATGCCATCCAGAGGGGCCTTGACAGGCTGTAGAGGTGGGCCCATGCAACCTCATGAAGTTCAGTAAGGCTAAGTGCAAGGTCCTGCATGTGGGTCGGGGCAATCCCAAGCACTGATATAGGCTGGGCAGTGACTGGCTTGAAAGCAGCCCTGAGGAAAAGGACTTGGGGGGGCTGGTGGATGAGAAGCTCAACATGAGTTGCCAGTGTACATTTGCAGCCTAGAAAGCTGACCATATCCTGGACTGCATCAAGAGANTGATGAAGAGGTGATTGGATACAATCAACACGGCTTCACCAAGGGCAAATCATGCCTAACTAACCTGATGGCCTTCTATGAAAAGGTTACATCATCAGTGGATAAGGTAGCAGCAACTGACATCATTACCTGGACCTGAGCAAAGCCTTTGACACTGTCCTGCACGACATCCTGGCCTCCAAGCTCGTGAAATATGGGTTCAATGGATGGACCACGCGGTGAATAAAGAACTGGCTTGACAGCCACACCCAAAGAGTGGCTGTAAAAGNACCTTATTGTGGCCTTCCAGTATCTGAAGGGGGCCTACAAGAGGGCTGGTGAAGGACTTTTTAGGATGTCAGGCAGTGATAGGACTAGGGGGAATGGACATAAGCTTGAGGCGGGTGATTTAGGTTGGATGTTAGGAGGAAGTTCTTCACCATGAGGGCCATGAGACTCTGGCACAGGTTGCCCGGGGAGGTGGTGGAAGCCCCAGCCATGGATGATTTGAAAGCCNCAATGACACCAAGCTTTGTGGTGTGGCTGATACGTGGAGGGAAGGGATGCCATCCAGAGGGGCCTTGACAGGCTGTAGAGGTGGGCCCATGCAACCTCATGAAGTTCAGTAAGGCTNAAGGTCCTTTCCAACTCTGACAATTCTATGATCTAGACAGCTGTGTGCAGTATCACTGGGGAAAAAAAACTGGGTTTACATGACTGAAATAGGGTTTGGAGGTCCTAGGAATAGTTACTGATGCTAAAAGAAGTTCTCTGAAATTTTCAAGCATTACTTATTGCTTTAGAATTCAGAGTTCTGAAATTCTCAGTAGCTGTATTCTGAAAACTTTGAGCAGCATGTAAATTGGAACTGTTACTTTTAAACTTACTAAGTGGCTTCACATGCTGTGAGTAAAGTTTTGAATAAAAAATTGGTGTTTTGATGACTTGAAAAAGAATTGTGCATAGTCCACATACAAGGAAGCATGAACTGGCTAGTAAAATTGTATTTTAAGTATATTTTGTGTAGTTGAGAGCAAGTTATTTCATGTTGCTTTCCCCTTTTCATTAACATAGTTGGAAGACTCTCACTATACATTTGTAGAAATTAGCTACTCAAACCCAGGCTGGATTCACTGGTTGTAACCATGCAGCTTATTTTGATTAAGGATAAATTGACTGAGACATTTGATTCTTAGGAACAAAGGTCTGAGATTAAGTTTAAAGGGCAAAACTTTAATTCTTTTGGTTACAATTTTCATACAGGGTTCTGTAGTTCTGGTCATGGTCTGGTTAGTAAGGCAGGGATGGACTTGATGCCTGAGGTCCTCTGTGGCTCTTCACCCCTTAAAAAAAAACCTCCACAAACAAACCCAATACTGTAGCAATTCAGACTGCAACAGGCACCACTGCTGCTCAGCAACTAGGTGGCACCAGCAGAGTGAGCAGTGAGACTGTCTTGTGATACAATTGTCTTTTGCAGCATTTTAGTGCATTTGTCATTGAATCATGTAGCAGGAATCGGGATCCTTTAACTGGAACTCTTATTTATTTTTTTCCTGGAAAGGCTTTTATACATTCTAAAACTATTGAAAACACTGAGTAAACAAGCTGTGTCAGAACATCAAGATGTGTTCAGTAGTGCATAGAGGAATGACCATATATTTTACCAGGTTGGGCAATTTATTGTCTTTTACAAATTATTTCATTCTCTTGTAGGACTCATGCTTTTCTCTAGTATGCTTTAAAAATGAATCAAAAATAAAACTGGATTTCTGTTGGGCAGTCATATCAGAATGTGAAATGTTAGTTGTCAATTTTATCTGCTCAGAAAGGAAAAAAACCCTAATAAATTATCATATACCCGTTCAATACGTTTAAGTAGGACACTGTGAATCCCTTCCAAGTGAAATAAGTTGTTTCATCCAAGTCTAAATTGATTACAAGCAATTCTGTAGTTAGCTGTGAAGAAGTCATAACTGCTTGGTAGTAAAACCTTGGGGAATTAGCAGACATGTATTCCTAGTCAATGTATGTTGCAAATTCCCTCAAACAAAGCCACTAAAAGGGATATTCCTGATTGCTCTGTTAGAATCCCTCCCTCTGCACACAGTTATGAGATTGCTAAAGACAACAGGATACAGACATTTGTAAAATTGAAAAATAAGAGAGGAATGTGCTGTAGCTGGGAAATTGGCACAGTAATAGATCCTGGTGGTGAAAACTTCATTATCCATGGCATTATCCATTACCTTTTCTGAAGGAGAGCCATTTGGAGGACCACCCTTCCTTTTCAAAGCCAGATAGAAAACAAAGGAGAGGAAACTCTAATGGAGTTTGAAATTGGACACCCGTTGTAAGAGTGATGAAGCATTCTGGTTGCTTAAGTTTATGACAAGCCTCTTTATAAGGTGTACACTTTGTATAGGTTTTGTTCTTGTTACAGAGAAGCTGAAAGGGCAGTAAACTGACAATTACTTTACACAAAGTGTTCTTCTAGGGGAGGGGCAATATGCCTATATTATACCTGCTGCAAAGGTCACTCTTTTGGTTTACATATATGATATTTTTTATAACTGTAACAAAACTAGTAATTATTGTTGACAGAATCCTGGCGTGAAAGAGAACTACTACTTATGACATTTTCTTACCTGTGACTGAAGCATGGTAAGACACTGGATGTGGGTTCTTTGTAGATAGATTCCTAGGACACCTTGCACCACTCCACTTCTGTCTGTTTATCCAAGAGCTTGTCTAGCCAGATTCAGGAGTTCTTCAGCGCAGATGAATTCTTGTAGCAGCACAAGGCCATTACACTCATGTTATTTTTGCTTTAGCAGGGCAGTGTAAGGGGAGTGGCAGGGTGAGGGAACAGGTCAGAAGTGGCACTGCTGATAAAGAAATATTTCCTCCTAACTATTCTTAGGGATGTGGTTATCAGCGCAGGTGAACATCACTGCTGGTCATCAGAGACCTCTGAGATGTGTCAGAGGAGTTGCCTTTGTTTTTCGACTTGGGGAATTCCTTTCTTGCTAGTCTTAACACTGTTTATCTGGATAGCTTTTCCGATTGGATCTATCTACAAGACAATAGGTTGGCATGGGGATTTGCTCTGTAAGTTCTTTCAGTTCAGCTAGACAGAGGAAAGGAGGTAATTAGCTCTTACTTTGATACTGCACAGTGACAGAGTTGCTTGCTTTATTCTGAGGAACCGAATAGTTTAATACGTATGATTTGACTCAGTCTTCTTGGTGTATGGATAAGAGTGTTTGCTTTTATGGAACTCATTCTATATTCTCTCAGGTTATTGGGTTGCACACCTTCCTGCTCCGTCTGCTATTCAGCAACTTGCATAAACTGACTAGCTTCCCTTCTACAGCAAGGTTTTGGAATACACAAGATCTCATTAGTTATCTGAGTGAATCTCCAGCTGTGTGATGTGCATTTATTTACACCCACCTATCTCACTGTAAGGTGGAGATAAACCATTTCTTCCAGGTTTTTTTTGAAAAGAGCACTTCAGGTTTGAGAAATAAAGATAGGTAATGCAGGGCACTTCCCTGGAGTAGTGTCCACACAGCTGACTCTGCTCTGGTATTCAGGCAGGTCATTGTTACAACAGGACTATTCTGACATGATTTTCTACAGGGAGTCTGACTGTATTTGAAACACCGAACACATACAGCCAGTAGTTTGCTGGACTCCTTAGGTTGTCCGTGGAGTCCAATGGCACCTGTAAAGTAGTGGTGAAGATCCCTGTCAGCAACAAGGAATAAATAAGTGATTGTCATTTCCCAGGAGTGGAATCCACGAGTACAGTGGCTTAAAGTAAGAATAATTGCAGTTTCTATGATTATAACAGATGTCTACATTGTCTGTATGGATTCCGCAACTTGACTGCCTTCCCTGCTTCTGTAGAGTTTTTTCCTCTGAAGTATTGCGTAGTAAAAATACTGAAGAATGATTGAGGCTACTCTGTCCTTCATGTCCTGGTGTCAGGATGGAGAGGAAGTGAAGATATATGGGCCATAAGAGTACTGGCACAATAAAAATGGAGTTTTTGAGGAAAGCCTTTCAATTACAATATAATTCAGAAAAAAACCCCTCCATTTCCACATATTTAAAGGAATAGGAAGGTAGTAGTGGAAAAGCTGAACTTCTCAAATGCCAAATTATACTGTTAATATTATTATGAAGGTTTTTGAAAATCTTAAACTGAGTACAACTGATGCATGTAATAGTATTGATATGTATGCATACTCTAGACAGTTACAGGAGAAAAGCTTTCTACTAATAGTTGTTTGATTTTCTTTTTTTATCCTTTAAGAATGAAACCAAGAAAAATCAAAGAAGATGATGCTCCACGAACGATAGCTTGTCCTCACAAAGTAAGTGACGTACTCAGCTTCTGAGTAGGTAGTAATCTGTAGAACAGAATTTTGTATTAATGTTTTCTCTTGAGAATGAATAAAATATCTTACCGTTAATAGATTACACTCAGCTAACTGTATTTTAGTTATTATTCTTTAGAGGCTTCCTTTAAAACGTTTCACTGAATAATATATTATTCCCATTCCTTGTCTTAAGGTTAGTGCATCCCTAATCTTCTGGTAACCATGATGCACAGCCCCTAACATGCTGGTTTTACTGTTGTGATTTCCTGCCACCCAAGAATACATACTTGAAAGAATGTTCTGAAAGCTGTTCAAAGTACGTTTCTAAGATCTATATGTCCTCTGCTTGGAAACTATGACAGATTTGGAGTCTAGATCAGGAATCAGCAATTTATGGTGCAGATGCCAAAGTCAGCTTTATTGGAAGACTTTAAATTACATTCCACTGAGCTGGAATGTTCATTCTCTTGAAAGAGAGGCACCTTGGAGATACGATTCTGACCCACTGGTAGTGCCTCTGTCTTGAATAAATGTTGCCAGTCACCTAGATTGGTAGCATATAGCTTTACTGCATTATCAAGCTTCTGTTAGCTGACTTAGTCTGTAATGAAAAAAGACAAATACAAGCTTGCTGACTTCTGGTCTAGATAAGTGTGAGCGTAAGGAAATAATCAGGACAGATAGTGCACATTACAAAGCATGAATGGAAGGCTTCTTTCTGACAGCCATAGTGTAAGGAATTTGCTGAATTCCTCTTCGTGCTTACACTGATTTCTAGTTCTTCACATTCTACAAATGTCATGCTTTTATTGTAGTGTAGTATGTGGAGATACAGGAACCAGTTACTCCTTACAGTACCGAGGAATGCTGCCTTCATTTCTTTGATTTACTTTTTCATAGCCTCAACTTCATCTGAACAGGGGGGAAAAAAGAATATTCTGTGCTTCTGTTTTCTTTCTTCTAGTGTTTCTAGGCTTTGTGCATTTATGACTTTAGTTTAAAAAAGAAAAATATAAAAGTTGGAACTACTTCACTCAGAGGCAAGCAGGGGCTTTGAAATAATTGCAGAAAAAGACTTTATTTTGATGCTGCTTTGCCCCACCCAGTTCTCTTATGTGCAGTGAATGGTGGAACACCACTTCTTAAATTAGCTAAAGAAGTTCTAGTGCCTGAAAAGAGAACTCTTCCTGAAAGTGGCATTTGCTCCTGTTTTAAGTAATAAGAGCAGAATTTAAGATTAGCAGTTTACTGTTCCTTTAGGTTCTGTTGTCGAATTTTATGCCTCACAACACAGTGATGTTGGTAGACTAGTTTTGTGTAAGTTTAAACAGCATCACTGGCAGTGCACATAGAATTTACAGTTGTTAATAGGATTTTATGAGGGGTTTTGAACTTCGAGAAAGACATCTATTAAATATAGGATAGATATCTACTGATTATCACTAAAAGGTAGAGAAAAGGCATAGAAAGACTACGTAAAGAGATCTCCAGGTCACTGCTGGGGTAACTGGACTCTGGAACCAAAGTAGTATTTCTGTGTCGATGCAGCATGGACCCCAGATTAAGACTTCTGATGGTGTACCTGAGTTAATGTGAGTATCTTTTGCTTTTAGGTTGACTTGGCACTAACTTGGAGATTATCCTACCTTATTCAGTTGCCCAGATCACTTTGTAGGTTTAAACTGTAGAAGCAGTGGCAATCTCTTTATATCTCAAGGTGGTAGTGATCAATCTGCTGCTGCTGGTTTGGATAAGATGGTTTCTGTAAGCTCTACTGGAAACCCTCTTGCTCAATTTCTTCTCAGGAATGAGAAGGACAGAGAAGGAAGAGGGCAGAATGTTGGGAGTGGTGAACATATGAATGAGTACTAGGGAATAATCTGTGGTATATTAGAGACTGTTATCTTACATAGTAGTACTGCAGTGCTCAGAATATAGCAGAGTGAAGAATATATCATAGGTATCCATGAACTATCATTCTGTCTTTTATTGGTTTTGGTTTGCTTTAGGTGTTTTTTGTTTGTGTGGTTTTTTCCTGTGAAACTGTAAGTGCTTTTGTTTGGTTTAGTCATTTGCTTCTGTCAAAGCTGCAGCTTCTCCATGAGACTGTCCTATTACTCATTTAACTGCACATGGTCCATAATACTAAGTGAGAAGAGTGTTTGGGGTTGGGTTTTTTTGTTTGGTTGCATGGTTTTCAGGGTTTTTGTGTCAGGTTTTCAAATGATCAATTCTCATGGTGATGGTTTTTGGTTTTGGATTTTTTAAAATAAATGTAGAAGGTCTTCTTTTCAGGGCCAACTTTTAAGAAAGTATTCAAGATATAAGAGCATTTAAAATGCTTGTAATGTAGCAGATAAAATCTTTGTTAACAGAACTAGCTTATCTACTAATTGAGCTTCGCTGTTCTTTTTAAGGGCTGCACAAAGATGTTCAGGGACAACTCTGCCATGAGGAAGCATCTGCACACTCATGGTCCTCGAGTACACGTATGTGCAGAGTGTGGCAAGGCCTTTGTGGAGAGCTCAAAACTAAAGCGACATCAGCTAGTTCATACTGGAGAGAAACCCTTTCAGGTATTGTTAACATCCCGACATAAGTACCACAGTTTATTCGGTGAATGTATGAAGATTTTAACTAAGCTAGCTTCTATATGACTTCAGGGATACTATTTTTTTTTTTTCCAAAAATCGGATGAGGCACTGAATGATTGCCTTAAAAAAGTCCCCATATGCTAATTAGGGTATTGTTTAACTATCTCTGTGGCCTTTTGTTAGAAATCAGCATGTACATGTGAGATCTTCCAAAATATGATGTAAAGTTCCCCACTTTAAAAATGAAGTCTACAGTTACTACTGAATGAGGAAAATGTGGAAAAATGTCTGTTTCTCCTCATCTTTTCGATTTAGCACTTGTGGACAACTGAGACTCTGGGCTTTTTGCTCAGTTGAGTCATGATACTAATTTTCAGTAGCAGGCATTAAAACAGTTTTCAGCAAAATCATAGAAGTTGCTGAATCTCTTTCCATTCATACCAAGTCATGTGAGCTTCTCTCACCAGAGGTCTCCTGCCTACTTCATATGATACTCTCTATAAATCTTATTTACAGGTTTTTGTATTTTTGAGCATATATGTGTTCTCTAGTACACATTTAAGATATGGGGGGAAATTCTGACATGAAACATGGTTCCTGTTTTCTAATACAGCATAGTAAAATACTGTTTTCAGATGCAGAGAGAAGGTGTTTTTAGTGAAAGTGTTTGCTTGCAAGCTGCAAGTTACTTCCCTCCTTGAGCATGGGTGCATTACTGTGGTGAAACAACCTGAAGTATTCATTTTACTTTTTAATTCAGTTTAGAAGTTATGCCCACAGTTTCATCTATAATAATCTTCAGCGTCTGGCTTCCTGTTTGTGCAGTGTAGTGATTTAATGAAAAATATTGTCCTAATCGGTGACTGAAACTTTAGTGCTGTTTTGTTAGCTAATGGAGTGTGTCTTTTCCTTTCAACAGTGTACATTTGAAGGATGTGGAAAGCGTTTTTCACTGGACTTCAATTTACGCACACATGTGCGAATTCATACTGGCGACAGGCCCTATGTTTGCCCATTTGATGGCTGCAATAAGAAGTTTGCGCAATCAACTAACCTGAAATCTCACATCTTAACACATGCTAAGGCCAAAAACAACCAGTGAAAGTTGGAGGAGAAGGTTCTTGAACTCAAAGCATCTTACAGGAGTATGAATTGGAAATAAATATGCCTCCTCTTTGTATATTGTTTCTAGGAAAGAATTTTAAAAAAAGAACCCTACAAACTTAAAGGACGTGTTTTGATAAGTAGTAAATAAAAAGCAAAAAAAACAACCCCCACACAAAAATCCCCAACTTTAAGGTGACATTGCTAAATGCTCTACCTTGCTCTGTAATCCCGTTTCAAGAACACGGTGTTTTGTAAAGTGTGACCCCAACTGGAGGGGTCAGTTCATGAACTTACATTAAAGACAATTCTTTATACAACAGTGCTAAAATTGGACTTCTTTTCACGTTCTTATAAATATGAAGCTCACCTGTTGCTTACAATTTTTTTAATTTTGTATTTTCCAAGTGTGCATATTGTACACTTTTTGGGGATATGCGTAGTAATGCTATGTGTGATCTTTCTGGAGGTTGATAACTTGCTTGTGGTAGATTTTCTTTAAGAGAATGGGGCAGTTACATGCATACTTCAAAAGTATTTTCCTGTAAAGAAAAAAGTTATATAGGTTTTGTTTGCTATCTTAATTTTGGTTGTATTCTTTGATGTTAACACATTTTGTATAATTGTATCGTATAGCTGTAATGAAATCATGTAGTATCAAATATTAGATGTGATTTAATAGTGTTAATCAATTTAAACCCATTTTAGTCACTTTTTTTGGAGAAATACTGCCAGATGCTGATGTTCAGTGTAATTTCTTTGCCTGTTCAGTTACAGAAAGTGGTGCTCAGTTGTAGAATGTATTGTACAGGCACGGACCGTTTATTAACACCAGATAATATGTACATCCCATGTAATAGAAAGGGCAACAATAAAACAGTGGTCCTAAAGAAAGAATATGGCAGAAAATGGTCTGTAAGCAGAGTCTATTTTCTTTTGTTGTCCAGAGCAGTCCTAGTTCCTCTTGACCTCCCCAAAATTGGAAGCTTAATAAAGTCAAGTTTCCTTTACTTTGCATTCAGTTACAGTGCTTTATGATGAAATTAGATAATGCCATGTCACATGGTATACCTAAACAGAATTGGTGACTGTAATTCTGTTCTTGAATGACCTAGACTTCCATTAACTGGAATGCTGGATTTGGAAACTTGACAGGTGTAGTGGAGAGTTGTCAGTGTTCCTGGACAGCAACTAGGTAAAACAGTACAGTAAATAACTAAATGGGCAGCTTTTTTTAGTCAAGGTGAGGAATCTTGGAGGTTTAAATGCAATAACAATAGAAAGTAGAGAGATGATAGGGTATGAGGAGTTGTACCAGGAAAAAAAAAATAGGAATTTTTTGTTGTTGTTGTTTTTGCCGACTTGTTTAACAATGAAAATTCTTGGAACCTCATTGGACACCTTTTACTTCAAAACAGGAACTCAGGAGTTCTCAGAAAACTTGATAGATTCTTGATGGTCTAACTAAAAGTGGTTTCTACTATTTGTTTGTTTAAAGTAAGTAATTTACAGATACTATAGTAAAATATGACAAATCAATAAACATAGGAATATGCACAGAAATGGATAAGTATTATTTTTAGAGGGATGTGACATGTTTTAATAGAGTAAAAACTTGTTAATTTTCTGAATTCTGTTCTTGCAAGGTTCATCAAATTTTTCATTGCTAATACTGTAAAAATTACTTTTTGAGTCCAGTTTTGGCAGTAGTGAGAAAAAACATGGGTAATAACACAACTGCACTTAAGACCAAGAGAAGTTTCATTTGTGCGTAAGTTAATCTGAACACTGCATCTCTAGTCTGAGGTTATTAGGAGTAGAAATAAAGATGAGGCGTTTAATTGTAAAGTATGTATTAGAATTTTGGCAGGTTAGAGGTGTGGGGTTTTTTGTATAAGCAGTTCTTGAACAGGACAATATACTGAAACTTGTATAGTTAAATTAAATTCTGTATACAGTTAAATTAGTGTCTATTCTTTTTGGAAGGAAATAAAATCAGTTCAGTCTAGTTCTCATTTACCTTACTTTTTTTTGTAGATGGTATATATGATGGTGTTAGGCTTGCACAGAAGTTTGCTTTCCTGTGTCATAAAGTGGTACCCATTCTATTGAACTGCAAAGAAGAGATTTCTCAGTGATGCCAGTACTTCATCCTTGAACATACATTTGAGACATTATTTATATTAAATACTGATTTGAGGATTAACTGCAAACTGAAACTTGCATTACCCCTATTTATAGTGCATCTTATTACAGAGAGAGAGAGACGAAACATTTTCATCTAAGCCTTAAATCAGGAGCATTCATTACACTTCTGTGTGTAAGTAGGAAGGAACACTTAGTAGTAACATGTAAGATCTTTGGTTTATCACTAGTTAATTCCATATTAGGTATGAATAAATACTTGTATTGAGCAGCTTTTGTAAGCTTTTAAAGTATAATTGGCATATCTTGTCCTAGAAACATCATGCTTAGTTGATTCCAGTGTTCTTATGGATTTTCAGTGAAGACATTACAGGCTTTGAGGAATAGCAAGAGTTGACTTTGAAACCACCGTTGGCAGCCTACTATCAATAAGTTCCTGCATGGTACCACCAGTTTGTTGAGCAAGTTCAGGTAAGGGGGGAGGAGAGTCTGAGGGGTGGGGAAGTCTAGCTAGTGGTTTGAAAGCTGGCAAAAGAATTAAGTGCTTACCCATCATCCCCATTCTATCGCTCGTTTGATCTTACATTTCACATTATCTTCTCTGGTTCTCCTGCTGTCTAAATGTAATGAGACAATTTCTGTAGCCATGTATTTTTTTAGACTCAGACCATTTTTTAAAAGGTAGAACTGACTGTAGACTTTAACAGCTGTGTCTGTGCTCTGCCAGTAGCAGTAGATCCTGCTTTGAATATAAGATAAACTGAACATAAATACCTATTAGTTCTGGAGAGTTTATCTTGAAAAGGTTATAGGAAAAGCCCAGGTACAGATTAGAAATGTTAAGTGAATAAATTGGTGAAATGGAATGCTGGGACCTTAGTTGAACTTGCAGTTAATTCTGTTAACCTTCTTTTTTAGAAGAACTGGAGTAGTGCAATCTGACTTTTTTTTTCCCCTCCCTCAGTGGCCACAAACTGTTCATCAGGCCAAATACTAAACACATTCTAACAACATAGCTTGTCAACAGTAATCTATTTTATAAGGCAGATGGAGATTCTTTGCTGGAGATAGTTTTCCTCTGCTAAGTAAAAAGTAGAAGAGGCAATAGTTAACAGAAATGGCAAAATTACTGAGGCTTTAAAATGTTTGAAGAAAGCTAATCCCTTCAAAGTGCTAGAAGAGGAATGGCAGTGGCAATAAAAGGTATTTCCACCTGCTTATCACCTGCTGTTAGGGGCTCATGGGACTTCATCAGTGCATGTCTTGGAAAAACTGGGATTTTATTAGTCTTTCTACTCAGTTAAGCTGAACAAAATCAAGAACCATATATGATCAATAGCATTCTTCAAAATGCAGTTCCTTAACATCTTGAAGAAATGGAGAAAAATCAGTATATTTGTTAAGGCTGCTAAACAACTCAGTCTGGAGGTCTACTCAGTCAAGCAGTAGCTATTCCTAGTGTTGGTCAATCCAGTTAATAGTGATGGCACTTTGGGATAATAAGTTTCTCCTCTGTATAGCACCTTTCTTAAGTCTGTGTTACAGGGTCTTAAGAGGGGGGGAAGTAAATGTTTGTGTCAGCATTAAGCTTTGACTTCCTATTAACTGTGCTAATGCTCCCATGTTGCTTAAAACTATGGAGAAATCAAAGGTATTTCAAAACCTTCAGAACTTAGGGTGGATCTCAAAACTGAATGTTGGGTGCAAATTTTGCAAGCAGGAATAAAAATGGACTTGGACTTGGGATCAGGACACTTCCTCATAGCTGTGTAAATAGAATAATTTCAAAGTACCCCTTTCCTTGGTAAGTGTGAAAAAGTTTCTCATCAGCCAGATCTGGCAGTCCTAGGGCAAAGAACAGGAGTGTAACATGGGGAAGAGGGTTTGAGACCCAAATGTAAGACATAAAAAAGCAGAAACACCGACACAGTGATCTGTGAAGGTGCAAAAAATCAGGAGGACTGTATGTGCTTGTATTCTCATGAGACTCAGTATTCATTTTTATCATATGAATTGATATAGTATCAAGTGGCAAAAGGCCAAGAGTATGAAGATGGCTTTACAACAGTGCTTAAATGCCATTTGGATGGCTACCAGCTTCATAATAGTAAGGCAATTTAGTCAGTGGCACTTTACTCCATTTCATTCTCTTCACCTAAAATAAAGTAGCTTTGGCAAGTTTATGTATACTCAGAATCATTCTGTATTATTAAGGCAGTTTTGCTTACGAGTTGGTTTTTTTTTTCAGTCTTGTGTTTCTCTGGAAGCAGCCTGGACAGTATTGAAATTCCTTTTTAGAGAAAGCACATCAGATTCAGTATAAGAGTTCCTGTTAATTTCTCAAGCCCTGGCTTCCCCTAAAGTAGCAGAAAAACAGGTTTGCTGTAGGCAAATGAGGAAGATTCCTTATAGCAACTGCTTTTTAGACAGCTCTGATTTGAGGGATATTTTTCAATCTTTTTTTTTCTAACAGAAAGGCTTTAAGATTGGATGTTCCTTCTGTTGTGTGTTGTGGTGTGGACATAGTTTCCCTCCTGTGAGCTGCTGCTCTCTCCCAGTTCCTGTGTAAACTGGAAGCTCTCTTCAGGGGCAAGGCTGTAGAGGTTCTGTAGAAATGTTAAGTCAATTTTGGGAAGGAAGGAAAGAGTTTTTGGGATCCTTGCAGGACTTTTGGATGCTTCTTTTGCTACCACTTTTATATTAAGTGTCCTTGTAGGTTTAAGTGTGATTGCTCTCTGGCTGATATTAGGCAGTGTCTACATCAGTGCTTTATTTCAGTCTGTACAGATACTCTTGGGTAGTAGTTTGCCAGGAGGTGGCAGTGAATTACCAGTTTGCACAACATGATCAGCAGACAGGGTGCCCCTAGGAGGTCAAGTGTGTGTAGGGTGTCCTGTGGTGTTCAGTAAACCCTGACAAACTTGGAACATGCCAGTGGCAGAGCAAGTTTCCCACACCAGTGCAGAAGAGTAAGTACAACTCTGTGGTGATTTTTGAGAGTCTCAAGTGTACTTGTGCGTTTGTAAAAAGCACCAGCAAGGCAATGAAAATAAAAGACAGTGAATAAAAACTGTTCAGTGTGACATGGATCATGTATTTTTAGGGGATCCATATCTGATATTAAATGTCACTAGATTTCCCCATTTCTCTTTAAAGATATGTAGTGTTAATATGGATGTACTTTCAGCTGTAAGCGGAATGGCTGTCTTGGTTAGCTGACAGACATGTAAAACACCAATGCTTCACTCTAGCATTGGCTTCCTTAAAAAGTCTTAAGCTGCACCTGAGGCAGTTAGGGTCTCAGTGTTTGTCTTTCCTGAAACGTTTTGCTGGTCATGTTTGCAAGGCCATTGCTAAGACTGCAGGACAGATGTTGCGTCAGAGAGTCCTGCATTGCTGCTCTCAAGATCTCGAGTAAACTGGTTCTCTCTGGAGCAGGCCCACAGCAAAGGGGTATTTCAGAAAGGTGTTGTTTGTGAGTAACAGGTATGTTTTTGAGCTCAGTCATAGATCAGATAAAGACTGAGGCATAAGATGGACTCCTTGTTAAATGGTGGAAAATCCATGCATAATAAAGGTTGGTGACTGGGTATGTCCTAATGTACTTCAGCCAAAAATCATTGGAGCAATCAGTTGCAAGACAAATCTGTAGATCTGCCTTATTAGTTAATATTTGATTTAAGGGCTCAAAGGCAGGTGTCCTTTAGAGCTGCAAGATGCCTGCCAAGGACCTCACTTTAATGTTGCCAGTTGTGATTTTTGGCTAGCAAACTTTTTGACTGCCTCTCGTGTGGGGCATCACGCAGCTTATGTTTTGACTTATTTTTTCAACACATTTCTTTTTTCTCAGCAAAACAAGATTTGGCCTTTGGATGTAGAATCCTTTAGTCTTCAATTGTAACTGGTGCTTTGACTGAATCTCTAATGGATTTATATGAATCCAGTGACTCATAATTTGAAAGGGCATACAAATGTCCATCATTTGGAAACAGTTTGTGAGGAATAATACTGTGTCAAGTCTTCAGGTTTTCCCTTTTTGGGTTTTTGTTTGTTTCTTTGTTTTTATTCTTTACTCTTGCAAATGTTAGGGATAGGGGATTTAATCTCATTTTTTTCCAGACTGTGAAATGAAACTATATAGTCTCTCAGTTATGAACTGGCAGGGAAGCAGGTATCTGCCTGGAGAAAGTTAAGAGGAAGAGAGTTATTTTTACTTTTACCTCCTTTAATTGCAGTTAAAAAGCTTGAACTTTATTACTGGCCTGTTTGAAAATTACCTGTTGTAGATTCTTCCTTAAGTGAAAATACATCAATATACAAGGAAGAAGCTATGTGGCCTGGTTGATTGCAACACTTGAGACTTCTAGTCTGCTGCTAGAAAAAGAATATTGATTTTCTTTCATACCAACTTTACTCAAGTCAAATTACTCTTAACAACATTTCTTCCTATTTTGGTATATTTAGAAAACAGACCTTGTGGTCAAGCTTCATTATGATTTTACTGATTAACACACAGATATGGTTGAAGTGGTAAAACTCTCTTTTACTATTAGTAAAAAAGCAGAGGGTTTCTTTCAGTAAGAAAAAGGTGGCATAATAATAGTGAGTGATACCAAGAAGCAATTTAACTGTTAGATGTAAAGTTTTATAGACCTGAATAATGTGTTGTGAACATTAGAACTTGCCTTTCTTTCATTTATAGCGATGAATAGGGTATTCATTTTCACTACAGCTCTTGCCTTGCTTGCTTTCCATTTATTTATTGATGAAACTGTACAGCTTAAAATCATATTCTAGGTTGAATCAGTTAAAACTGATAATAAACTGTAAGTAGATAAGCTTTTACTCTATATCATATGTATTCTTGTACATGCTACGTCAGTGATAATTTTTTTTCTTAGTGATAACTATTTCTGTAAGTAGTGAGGACAACACTAGTACAAAAATTGCAAACCAGTTGCACTGTGAGAATAAAAATGGCTTTATTTTCCTCTGTTGTCCCCCCACCCCACCCATGAACATACATAAACTCCTGAACACTCAAAGAAGCAGTTTGCCTTCCTCATGACTTCAAAGCATATCTCTCTACTAGGTTTGGCCCAGCAAGTTCTCTGGTTCCCTACTCTCTTGCTCAGCCTCCCAGAGTCATATAATGGTCTCTTAGATCCTTCATCTGTCTCCATGGTTGTGGTGTTTGGTATGGCATGTTGCCTTGGGCAAACTTGTATTTTCTCTGGCTGTTTTTCTGGCTGAAGAGGAGTTAAATTGCACCTTGTGCTAATCTAACTGTTTAGCACACTTCAAGGCAGAGAGGACCAAAAAAAAACCAACAAACAAAACCACCAAAAAACCTCAAACCAAAGAAAAAAGCCTAACCCCCAAACAAACAAAACTACCAAATGTTATGGTTGTAGACATAACTGAACTGAATTTCACCCCAGTGGATTTATTATAATAACTTCTTTAAAACTTGGAAGGATTGTACCTGGGTGCTTTTCCCTCCACCTTATCTTAATTGAGCGTATTTGTGGCTGCAACTCATAACATTGGTATCACACATCCACTAGCCAGGTGAGTCATAAGAGTAGAGCTTGAGGACTTGGTATTAGGTGAGTGTTATGTTCAGTGAGTTTTACCTTCTTATTCCTTTCAGTTACTGGGCTATTTAATAGAGCATCTCCTACCCTGTGTTACAATGCTTGATGATGTTTATGGGAAGGAGGCTCTGGGGAGATAAATACACTTCTATCTGATTCTGCTAAATTGTCTTGACATAGGAAAAAATCTAGCAGGAAGGAACTTCATCATTTTTTAAAAAGGGTGAGGCTATTGTCTAGCTTGATTTAGTAGATACTGCAGATTCCAAGCAACTGACATCAGACTAGGTTGAAAACTGGCTTTTACACTCCTCTTAGACTTGTGGAGTAACCTCCAGTGTCAGCTACTGATTACCAGATGGATGAATTTCTGGAGAGAATGTTTTAGTAAATACTGCAAGTAAAACATTATGTAGCCCTTCCGGTTTTAATGATGTTAGTGTGTTTTAGGAAGGCACTGTTTGCTTACTTTAAATACTTGTTTCTGTGACATCGTTTAACATTATTGTTCCTACTGAAAGAACACAAGGTACTTGACTGGAACTGCTCCTGCTTGCAGTGGTGCTGTTCCCTTTTATGATCTAGCAAGCTGATGCTTGACAAGGTTTCTTTTGGTCATGTGTATTTACGCTTTAAGAAGATGAATTAGTGGAGTCAGAACCTGAAATAACCTCTCTCAGCAATGATAGGTCTTTTTTTCATAGGTCATAACACACACCATCCTGCTTTTTCTGAATAATGATGTTTTGTTTTTAGTTTGTTTTATTTGGCATATTAATGCTCTTTGTGGGCTAGTTGTGTTGTCTAAAACCAAAAATCTACAACCTTCTGATTCAGGTATGAGCTTGATGCTGATGTGACTCTACAGGGACTCGAGATTTGTCTTCTGGATTTGTGCAGCCTCAGTGCTGATCAGTGTTGTTTAAACCAAATAAATGCAGAATATGAAGGGTCCAAGCATGCTGCCAGCAGTTTAGCTCTAAAAACAAGGTTGTTCTCTTAGTAGCCATAATATCTTCAAGTGAGGTACTCGGGGGAAAAGATCAGTTTCAAGAAGTCATCTCAGGCAACTTCCCTTCTTTGCTTCAATAAACTGATAATCTAAGCCAGAGCAAGACACTGACTTTGGTGGTGCATGGAAGGCAGATGGAGGAACAAGTTTCTTCAAGCAAAAACCAGAAACTCCACCCTCTTGCAAGGTAGATTTAACACAAGGAAGCATCAGAGTAAAACATAAGAAACTTTAAAGAACCAAAGTAAAAATGTTTTAAAAATTTATTCTCTCAATCTTATATACAATAATTATGGACTACTTTACAAAGGTGTAAATGGTTTTTGCTGTGAGTTGTTGTGCATATGCAGCTTGGTAGACAGCATTGAATTGAACATTCAATTTGAATCTCAGTGCAAGTAGGCACTAAAACATTCAACATACCTCCAAGGTATAAAAACACATACCAGTTTTACAGGTTTCTCCAGCATATTTTGTTACAGTGCAAAATGCTATCAAATAAGGTTTCTTTAGAAAATACATATAAATTAAACACATATTGCACTTGTCCCAACCAAAAGTGTAACAAGCTGTACTTACTGAACTAGTCTGATATGTTTTAGAACATTCCTCACACACATCTTCCTGGCTTTTCATGCCACATGTGTAGTTTGTATTCCAAATCTTAAATAACTGTTTATAGCTCTTTAACTAATGAATCTCTCTTGACCAGACTGCTCAAAACCACAAAAGTTAACAAGAAGACTCTCCAAAACCATTTTCAGTTTTCTTTTGAGTAGCACTGTAACTAAATACAAAAAAATCAGTATTGTTTAAATTCATAACATCAGTGTATTGAACATCAACCATTTGAGACACTTACACCCCTTTTTAGAACCTCCAGTTCTAAACATGTATGTATTTCCACAGTACTTCAAGCTGCTAAGCCAACATTGCACCCACAAACATTTTGTGCAATACCACAGGTAGGACTTTGACTTCTGTACATCACTGACTGCTATGGGATATGTTGGGAGAAGTGGTGCAAAACTGCATTAACTTTAGAGAACAAAGTCCACTTAGGCTGAATCTAGTCAATACAATCTGTGTACCAACCAAACTAGATTGGAATTTCCCTAAATCCTTACAAGCCTTGAGATTTAAAGGAACAAGTGCATGTGAGTGCAGAGGCTAACTTTGTGCTTAAGATATTTATTCAAAACTGAAAGGTAAGGGAGTAGCTTAGGAAAAAAATCTTTTGTTTTGTTTCTAGCAAATCAGTATGAACAAAGTTGCTACAAAAACCACTGATGTATAAAACACATGGCTAGCTGAATGCTAGTCCATGTCTTGAACAGTTTAGGGTTACCTGCAAAATGCATCCAACATTTAATTTCACCTACTTCACTGTAGAGGACTTCCCTTACTCCTGTTACATACAAAAAGAGCATTTCTTTTCTGAAAACAGTTCTGCATTCAACACTACTCAGTTATTCAGAACATGAGTGGAAGAAAACCTGATTTCTGGTATGGCAACATTCTCAGATCCTCTTCTGGAGCTGTAACAGTAACTGTACAGTACTTTCTAAAGGCAGGTCCCCATCTTACTTGGATCTACAAGATACGAAGTCCTTACTAAGGCAATATGTTGTTTATACAAGTAATGAGATGAAATCCTAATTTGACACATTTAGGAGTTCTTTATACAAATAGCATAGGTTTATACCACTTGTGCAGGTCAAGGGTTTAAGTTATAAAAAAAACCCAAGCAGCCAGGCTTTGGATCAGAAGAAACATTTAAGGTTCACAAACTGGAAGGTTGCTGGATTACTGGACCTGGTTCACATTCATTAAGGTTGTCTTCTGATCTCATATACATTAGGAACACAGTGACAGTAGCAAAAGTAGCTGCATTGACAGGAAAAGCACGGAGAAGTGTGGAAGTAAGACCTCTTGTAAACACTTTCCAGCCTTCTTCATGGTAACTCTTTCTGACACAGTCTAAAATGCCGTTGTATTGTGTAACACCTCCAACTCCATCAGCCTGAAGCCGGGATTTGATTACATCCATGGGATAGGTTGAAAGCCAGGACACAATTCCTGACATCCCCCCAGAAAACAGCAGTTTAGGAATAACATAACTGTCTTCAGTTTCACAGCCTAAATACCTGGTCATGCAGTCATAGGTCAGGAAGTAAAAGCCAAAGCTTGGAGTCTCTCTTATGAATGTAGAGACCATGCCCCTGTTGATACCCCTCAGCCCTTCCTTGCGGTAGATTTTGATCAAACAATCCAGAGAGTTTTTGTAGTTCTTTGTTTTTAGTTTGTATTCACCTGTTCCTTGAAGCTGCATTCTTGTCTTTGCCAACTCCATGGGACAGCAGATGACACATTGGATAGCCCCTGCTGCTGACCCTGCAAGGAACTGGTTTAGAGGAGTGTCTTTTCCAAGAGCACGCAGTGTGTTTCCTTGTACACCAAACACAAGGGCATTAATGAAGGTAAGTCCCATCATTGGTGACCCAATACCTTTATAGAGTCCAAAAGCCTAATGGAAGAAGGAAGGAAAAAACCCTTTTTAACAGTGGTGTTGATAACCTCCTGAAACTATGCAGAACATGTCCTTTCTGGTTGTCCCCTTCTGCCCTAAGTTCCCAACAATGGTCAGATCATCAATATCATCTTGCTTTGTAATAATTTCATCCCTGCCAAGAACACAAACATCCAAACATTTTTAGCAGTATAGTTGAACACATCCAGAAAATAATCTTAGTCCACCAAGAGAGGAGAGGAGTAGATTTAAAGATTTAAACTGGACATTAGGAAGAAGTTCCTCACCACAAGGGTGGTGGAACACTGGACCAGGTTGCCCAGGGAGGTGGTTGAGTTCCCATCCCTGGAGGCATTCCAGGTGAGGCTTGACAGGGCTCTGGGCAAGCTGATCTAGATGGGGATGTCCCTGCCCACTGCAGGGGGGTTGGACTAGATGACCTCCAGAGGTCTCTTCCAACCCAAACCATTCTATGATTCTAAGAGAAAAGTTTTCTGGTAAATTTTGTACTTTATTTTTGAAGTAGCTAAAAGCTTAAAGCCAGCTTTTAGTTATGGTCTTAAAGCCTCAGTAGAAAAAAAAAAAGCCCACACCAGTATCTTCACTCATTGCACAGATTGGATTCTTGGAAAATTAGCTATTCAAAGAATTCATTTTAAAAGTTAACTTCAAAATATCAACTTCCAACTTAGTGATCTTCACAAAGTTTCTGGCAAAGTTCTGACTACAGCATCTGCCCTTCCAGGTTCAGAACATGCATTTCTCTTTGATCTTCAATATTTGTAGGGTGTATTTTTAAGAGCTTTCTCACCCTTCTGATACAAAATATATGAGGATACAAAATATGCAAAGCATTAATTGTGTACTCACAGATTCTTGCTTTATGATGGACTGAAAGCAATGGAAGGTCCCACGGTAGAGAGGTTTCTCTACATTTTGAACTTGTAGACGAACCTATAAAAAGTTGTATCAGATACTGATGTGTATGGCAAGAGCAGCCTAATTGGTAAACTAGTGTCTTGTGTATACATATATATGGAGATTTGCTATAGTAATGCATAATATGCAAGAGCACAGGCTGGACACTGGAATGCCATACATGGCAAAATAAAATAAAAATATTCTCTAAGTGTTTTGAATTAATTTGGGGAGTAAAAACATGAAGGGAGGAGGATTATTAACTTGTTGTGAAAACGAATATGTGGAAGTACATCAGGGCACACTTATCTAGAATTTCAGACTGATGTTTTTCAGTTCTGGCTACAATAAGTACTTTATTTAGCTGCCAAGAATACTGTTCACACTAAGGACTATCTGTACAAATGTGATACAATTTTATAAGTATTTATTTACAAGTCAAGCATGAAGTAAGGAAAATTTTAAAAGGATAGAAACTTTTCAACACCATCACCCACAGTGTCTCTGTCTACCAGACCCGAGACTCTTCACTAAGATCTGATTTTTTCAAGACTCTTAAGATAACTTACTTCACATAAGGAAAGAATAAAGTCACTTGTCCTTTTAAATTTGTTTGTTTGTTTTGGTTGTTTTTTTTTTAAATCTGGCTAAATGCAAACAATTTGTGAGGGTGTGGCTGTTTCAAATCTTTATCTTTACTAATCATTTAACTTTTCCAAGAATGAAATGGTATGTTTTGATGGACATATAGAAGCTACTGGAACTCGTGACATTAGGAGACAGGCCAATTGCCCAGCTGTTTTTTAACATTTAATAGGAAAGGCCAATTCAGTTACTCCTCCTAAATTGTCCTCAACACATTTCAAACAAAACAAAAAGGCCTCAAAGCTATTTAGTTTGTGCAAACCCCTGCGCTGCAATAAGCTCAATAAATTTGTTTCACTAGATTGGGGAAGTTAGAAATCTGTCTTTGATCTCCAGCAAGCAGGGCTGCAATGTTTCTCAGAAAAGATGCTTAGCAACCATTTAATGCTCCTACTGCAAGTCCAGGGCAAAAAAACTTCAAGACTCTTCAAAACAAAAGACTATCAGGTCTATGTGAGAGATTATCCCTGTTTGCCTAAAGTAGTAATAAACATCACCACAGCAATGAAAAACCCATAAGATGATGTGGGCCTAGAAAAGGATTTGGAGACATGGCTTGTCAAAATTCTATACTCAAGTTAAGTTTCTATGAGGAAAAAAAGATACTATTTACATTTTCAGTATTTTTCATATTTCTACATGTTGTTTTATGCTTTGTAAATCAACAGTTTTCAGTGTCTTTTTAGTATAGGTGTTTGTGTATGCTAGCCAGACCTGGGAGGCTGAGATCACCTCAGGTCTTCCAAGAAGGAACAGGGTTTTAAAACTTCTTAGAGTTGAAAGTAGGCTTACAGTAGGATTCAAAAGAAGTAAATCCTTTGTTAGTCCAAGTGACGCTTGGAGGTCAGGCAGATTGTTAAAGCTGCTTCAGAAGCAGACTACAAGCAAAGTCATCAATCTTAACAAGCTCTCAGAACTGCACAAAAAGAAAAGTTCTAATCCATTTTTAACTTACTGCTATTGTTTCAAACCCTGTCTGTGAAGTCAGGGTACTTCCACATGTATGGGCTTTAGGAGAATTGCAGCTTAGGAACCTTCTTTCTTTAACTTGTCTCTGTGCTTGTCAACAGTTTAGAATTAGACATATTCTATATAAAGGCTGAATTTCCTAGTGCCATGCAGCTCTCACTATTTTTGTCTAAATTCGTGAAAAACTGAGCAATTAAGCCATGTTGTAGGTTTAAAATATTTAGTACTGATGCTCCAGGTCTCTTTCCTTTGAGCACAGCTATGACCACATAGGGATACTCACATGAGCAAACTGCCAGGTAAGGCAATGAATGCATATGAAACTTCATGAGTATTAATGCCACATTCAACAAGCATTTTAGTGTGTACAACTATAGGAAGGATAAATCATGTGCAAGGTTTAACCCTCTGTTTTATTCTCTGCCAAATGTTCTTGCTTCCTTTTTATTTGAAACCACCATTACTAAGATTTTTAGGTCCAACACTACACACTGTAATTTCACAGNTTCTTGCTTCCTTTTTATTTGAAACCACCATTTTAGTACACACTGTAATTTCACATCACTGAAGACTTGCAAAAGGTACTCAAGACTAAGCAAAAAAACCCCAACCATCATACCCCCAAAACAGTCAAAAAACATTTAATAATATGCAAAATCAGTTATTTAGAAGTATTTGAGCAATGAAAATGTCCTCCAAGGATACGTAAGGGATAAGACCTCAGTAACAGTGTGCCTGAGATTCAGTTTCAGAGTCATTGTGTCTGGAAGTGTATATAGGCAGAAATGCATACCAGAAAGAAGGTTCAGAATAAGACTTTACATTAAAAATAAAGGGATATTTAAACCCCACTCCCTCCATGCCATAGCTGTAGAAGAGGGACACATCAATTTAAAACTAAAAAGGGAAAAAGCTTTGTAAGTCTTTTAGGTCTTTATTTGAACTAATACATTTGGGAATAAATTAAGACTGAGAGAAACAGAAGTGTTCACCTGGGCTATACTTACTAGGTAACTCTCCCGTGATGAGGCTTATCTGTCATCTACAACAAAGTAACACTTTTGCTGTTAATGAAGACAGCCCCTAGCTCAGAAAGTAAAGGCAGTTAAAAGCAAAAAAGCAATTTTATACATTACATTAACAAACCAGGGATAAGGAGTTTGCCAGTTCTGAGATCAGCTCAGTTGTGAGTTTTGCAGGGTGATTTTACCAGCTTAATCTCTCCCTGTGTTTCCCACCATCCCCCTCCCCGCTTTGTGAAACATGATCACCAGCCAAAAATATTAAAAAAAAAAAGCTTAAAAGCCAAAACAGAAGTAAAATTCTGGCTTATCCAAGCAGCTTTCCCATTGCTTAGTTATATTAAAAACTTACAGTCTAAGGTAACTATCAGCTAGCCCTTTAAACACTGCAGAACTATAAAAAGGGTTAATTCTTAAATACAACACAATAAGTTATGCAATGTTTCCCCCCCCCCCTTTTTTTTTTAAAGATGGGTTATAGTGTTAGTTTTCCCACATACAGTGGTAACTATGTCAGCTAATAACACAAACGTTAGTATTTTCTCTAGCAAAATAGATAAAAGTTTGTAATACCTTCTAATGGGTACAAAAATACAGTGTGCCACACTGGATTTCATAAAACATCTAAAGTCACCTGCAAAAATGTTGTTCTTTTTCTAAAGCAAACATACCTATTTTGCATGAATACATCTGCTGGAACTAGCACAGGAGCCCCAGTTTTGCAGACACTTAAATACTTAGCTCCATGCAATAGAAGCTGTTCCACTTTAAAATGAGAAAAAACCCCACACATGCTTAACTTCAGTCTGAGCACAGAGAATTTTAGCAATTTTGCTGACTTTAATGAAATGACTCATCACTTTAAGTTAAGTATTTTCTCAGGGTGAGAAAAAAAAGATAACTGGCCCTGTACCACCATAAGAAATGTGCAAGTCTGGTTAATAGCATTCCTGAAAATATATGCTCGAATTCACCCCAATTATTTAACAGATTTACCACACTGAGAAACATACACTCAGTTTCACTATTTGAGCAGCTTGCAGTTGACTGGCAAGGGCTAATATCCACTAGCTAGGAATTGAATTCTGTATTGAATTAACTATGTGCTAGAATACAGAACATGGGGATGACCTCAGTAACATTATCAGCCCTTTGCATATCTAAATTCAGCAAGGTAGAGGTATTCCAAATATAGATCCAGTGGGTGGTACGTTGTCTGCTGCAATCAAGTGATCTGAAGTATTAATTTAGCAGGGAGTATATTGACATCCCTTCTTCTATTCTTCCAGTGCAAGACTTTGTTTGGATAAGGCTGCCAAAAAGTGGCTTAAATTGTCATGCCATTCTGAATAAGTGGGCTTGGACCCCTGGGAGCCCTGTCTGAAGGAACCTCCAGGAGATTTCAAATCTTATCTTTGAAGTAGCTACCCTTATAGTATGCACAATACATACAGCTAACAGAGCATCACAAAAATAAATTTTAAATTGGAAATGTATAAAAATATATAATAATACTTAAAGGGAGGAAGAAGCCCCCATACAAGCTTCATGCTGTGGATTTTTATCCACTTAGACACTTTGGCTAGTGTAAAAAAAAAAGAATGCTTGAGGACTAAGTAGCAGAGCTTGAGGGGAAAACAAACCACAGTTTTTCAACCTAGTAATGAAGTAGGTTTGAGTTACTAACACAAGGAGAGGCAGTTTTAGCAGTTAGTGAACAGCTGCAGAGAAGCAAGCTTAGAACAATATTAAGTTAAATGTAAGACTGTATTTTCAAATCGACATTGTTATTGCACTGATGAACCTGTAGCTTAGGCCAATGTTTGTCACGTTACTGGGTTGAATCATACATAAAAAGAATTTTTTCACTTCTGAAGAATGCAAATCTATAAATGGTGGTTGAGGAGGATTGCTCCAAGCTTTCCAGTACAAATTTATGCTCCTACAGGGTCTGGGGATTTTTTTTCCTCCTCCACTCCTTGAAAAGACTGTTTCCTACCTAGAGACAAAGGTATTTCATAATCAACCCACCTTAACAGTGTCAAATGGGTGTCCTACCAGCACTCCTGCAGCACCTGAAACAAAACAAATTCTATTATTAGAACTCTTAGTTTTCCTCCCAGGTCTAGGGCTACAGTAGCCCAAGCATGACCACCAATCTGAGATGTAAGCACACAGCTTTATTGGTAGGCCTGGCAAAGAGCATCCTGTCAAGTCAGAAGAGATCTACAGTCCAAACCTTCAGGCCTGTACTAGGTGCCTTTAGGCTCTCATGAAGCTTCTGTGCCCCAGGCATAGATTGAGGTGTGTGACTACAGAGTGTGCCACATCACATGGAGTGTTGAGCAGTGACTCCTGACCTCAGCCTAAGGCAAGCCCACTGGAGAAATTGCAGATTTCCTCCAAAGCACAATATTTCACGTATATGCCGCTCTGTGGAAGTGCAGGAAACCTGAAAGTCTATCTAGAGGAAGAAGAAAATCCCTGGTCTCTGCCCAAAGCCTTTCCAGATGTGATGATACCACCTGCAAAAGGAGCATGCATTACTAAAAACTCTTGTGTTATTCTAACTTCAAAGTTGGACTTTTTAGAAGTTACATGCAGGCCTGTTAGTTATAAGACCTAAGCTGAATACATGCATTTTGCACCGAAAAACACAAGTACTGGCTGAAGCAATGGATCCTCTAGCTCCATAATGCTGTGAACCAAAGCTGTAAATTCAATCCATTTATGACCTTCTCACACGTGCTGAAAGATAACATCCCACACTTGCAGAAAGAAAACATCCCTCCCTCTCCCTGAGAGGCTGTGGCAGAAGTACAAAGCCTGCTCTAGGATGGAGTAATCCAGGCTGGCCAAGGCCAGCAGAATGGCAAGACAGTCCTAGTCACAAAAATCGTGATATGCACCGTGTTCACTGTGAAAACAGCAGTGGCACAACCGACCCTGTGGGATTGCTGGCAAGGCAAAAATCACTGGGAGGAAGCCAAAGAGATGCTTAAAAAATAAAATATAAAAAACCCCAAAACAAAAAAACAACAAAAAAAAAATCACAAAAAACCCAAAGCCAAACTCTTTGCCAGGTTGGCAAGGAGAACAGCAAACAAATAACTGAAACGATGCAAGAATAAACCTCCTGAACAAAATTTAACAATTGCTAAAAATAGAAGGAAGGCCGTAAGCAGATGCACAGGGAAGAGCAAGACGAGCACACGTATTATTCTCTCCTGCTCCTCCTCCTGCAAGCAAAAGCTTCCCGCTATCACCATTTTTAGGTCAGCGGGTTCCGCAGCCTGCCGCTGCCGCTGCCCCTGTGCTCACCCCAAGCCACCTCTCCCCACATCCACCTCTCTCTCCAGCCCCCTCGGGCAAACCCGGGCGCTGCGGCAGGGCTACGGGAAAGGACAGCCCGCACACACCCTCCCACCACTACAGGAAATCCCCGAGACCTTCTACCGCGCCGCACCCGCTGCCCCGCACCCTCATCTCCGCCCAGGGCTGCTCGGCCCCCACCTGCAGCGGGGTGCCCGCTTCTCACCGCCCCCTGCCCAACGAGATTCTCCGCTCCCAACAGGAAAGCGTCGGGCACAGCTCTCCGCTTCACCCGCTCCTCCCCACCCCTACTTTTCCCCCTCCCTTTTCCTCTTTCTCCCCCTTTTCTCCTTTACTCCCTTTTTTATTCTCTTCCCCGCTCCTCACCACCGACGCATCCCGCGAGGAAATCCAGAGCCATGCTGGCACCCTCCGTCCTCAGCGGGGCCCAACCGCTGCACGATGCCGTTCCGCTCACTGCCACCGCCTACCTTGCCTCAAGCCCTTTCTACCGTCCCACCCCCACCGGGGAGGAGCTGGACCGCGCCTCCGAAGGGGCGGGCGGGGGGACAACTCCCCCTCGGCGTCCGCAGCCACTGGCAGCTGAGCCGGGGCGGCTCCGGGCAAAGGGCGGGACCGGGATGAGACTACCGGGTGTCGGGACGGGGGGGCCAACCCCCCCCTCCACCCAAATCCTTTCCTCTTTCTTTGCAGATGCATCTGGAGAATTAAAGAGAAGCTGAGTAAAAGCGATTTATTGATTGATTGATGTATTGGGGAGGGGCAGAACATCCCTCCTGCGGAGTGTTAGTCTTCCCCCGAGTTTTGGGTGGTTCACGGAGTTTCTCCGGGAACACGTTGCTTTCTGGGTGAGGTGTCCCTGGGCGCTGGTGGTTGGAAAGGCTGTGGAGCTGATTTAATAGGGCTGAAATGCCAGTTATCACCTCTTCTATTGAGAGAGTTGGGGTGGTTGAGCCACGAGAAGAGAAGGCTCCAGGGAGACCTTGTTGTGGCCTTTCAGTACTTAAGTGGGGCTTATAAAGATGGAAAGAGACTCTTAACTAGGGCCTGCAGTGATAGAACAAAGGGGAAACATTTAAACTAGAAGAGGGTAGATTTAGATTATGTATAAGGAAGGCGTTATTTATGATGAGGGTGGTGAGATGCTGCAAAAGGTTGCCCAGGGAAGTTGTGGATCCCCTGTAAGTGTTGAAAGTCAGGTTGGATGGAGCTTTGGGAAGATATCCCTGCCCAGGGCAGGGAAATTAGACTATATGACCTTTAATGGTCCCTTCCAGCCCTGTGATTCTATAACCAGATTCTCTCACCTAGTGTTGTCCCAGAGCAAGGAGGAAGAGCTCCAGCAGCAGATCTGGGCTCCGTGCTAACTGCTGCCCCCATGGCACAACTAGAAGCACTGTGATGAGACCCAATCTCTGAACAGTAGCCTGCCTGCTGGTGGGACCGGCTTAGCAGAGCCGTCGATCTCGGTCTTGTTGCTGTTGCGCTTCACCTGGTGAAGAGGCTTCTCCTCTCCTCTCCCCACAGGCTTTTCTTGTTTTGTATTAACTCTGCTTTCCTACTAACACTACCTTCAAGGACTTCACCGTGCCGTGATGCCACAGCCTTTAAACGGGAAACTTAAGCCGTTGCAGTTTCAAAAGACAGCCCTGGTGAAGCTGCTCGTTATATCTGCAGGCAATGTTTGAGAAAGGGGAATACCAGTTGCCGAGAACAATAAGCAGCCTATTCAAGCTTTGTTTAAAGTAATATGATCTTCTTCAGGGCCTGCAAAGTCAGCTTTTAGAGAGTAAAGTTCCAGAACCAGAATGGAAAAGCAGCTGGATTTTTTTTTTCTCTCCCCCTCCTGCCCCCAGACTTTCTTTATTTTTCTTTTCAAGGCATGGCAGACACTTTTCTAGGTGTAGCAGCTCAATACAAAGCAGCAAAAAATCTTGGAATGGAATAACATACTAAAAATCAATCTAGCTTTTACCTTCTGTGTAAAGAAAACACACAAGCAAATGAACAAATGCAAGGATGCTAAGGAGGTCGAAAACTACTGCTACAGAACAAAACCTCAGAACATTTCCTAGACTTAGCAGCTCTTGGACTATCAATTACAATTAATAAGCATATAAAATAGAAATGCCAAGCACTTGATGAATCTCTGACCTTCCCCACATTTTCTCCCAAATCAACACCCACTTTGATTCTTTCTAGTCTTTAAACACTGTCAAATCAAATCAAGCACCCAGGTGTTTACAGGATGCTTTGGATTCCCTGGTGCACAGACCTGTCCTACCCAGGGACAACCAGTTGACCTTAAGAGCAGGTAGGTGGACTCACTCTGCCCTTTGCTACAGTACTAATGGCTTGGGGAGCTGCCTACTCCTGCTGTTTCACACACCATTCTACCTGCTAACAGGTACATTAGGCATTGCCAAACCTATATACCTCCTGCCACTACATGAAGTTAGATAGGAAGCTCCAGTCAGTCATTTTTCCCCAAACATTTTGTCCAAGTAGAGGTGGAAGTGGCTTTCTGGGAATCTTGCCCACTTTGGCATCAACTAGAGGAACTGCAATCATGTGCTGCTCTACAGGTAAAGTCCACATGTTACATGCATTCTGCCTTGTAGCGCAGGCCTTGGACAGATCAGCTTGGCCTAAAATATTCGTGGCCAAAGTGGTTTTAATCCTCTAATCTCCCAAGCAATCTACCTCAGAGAAATTACCTTCTCCACTAGAATTGTTCTGTAATTTTCATGTTCACACACAATGGACAGGCATTTCCTCTCTCTTTGCAGGCACTTTTTAGCTTATCTGAAGACAGTTTCAATCTTAAGTCTTTTATTCTCTAAATTATATTGATAATTATCTTTTTATATTTGATTTTTCTTACCCCTTTCTTTAGTTGATGTGAAGGTCCTTGAACAGACCCCTAAAACCTTGCCAAGTGAGTAATGGGAGATTACCTTGATGTCTAAGTTTAGCCTCTATCTTGGGCAGTTGCTTTATCACCCAGTGACTCCTCCCCACGAGAGAAGGGGAATCAAGAAAAGAAGACCCATGGGTTGAAATAAAAACAGATTAAATGAAAACAGATTTAATGAAACAGCTAAAGTAATACCAATTTCAAAATAAAGTATACAAACTTACACCCAGTCCAACAAAGGTACAGTGGTCACAATAAACAGAAAGCAGGCCTCAGGGGAGGAAAAAAAAACAAACACTCAGAAAGGACCCAAGCTAGAGGAGGAGCTTAGACTCAGTAAGCTTCTCCCTTTATAATGAGCATGATGTCTATGGTATCGGATACACCTGTGAGCCAACCCTGATCAGATGCTCTGGCTGACTTGATATTGCTAATGCCCTGCAGACCTTGGCTGGCCTAGGATTCCATCACAGCAAAACCCTTGGATATTTGCAGACAACAGTCTTGTTCATGTATCTGAATATGAGATCAGATATTCACAAGAGTCCTCCCATAGTGTAACGTACCATATAACATAACGTGACATTATTAATTTATGGGCAGCCTGTGACACATGATGGGCCCCAGATGCTTTTCAGGAGCTCAACTGTGTGCTGCAATGTTCCCTATCTTGTACTTGCAGTTTCTTTCTACATAGTCATTCCTAGCTGTCCATGCTAAATTGCTTTTTCCAGATTGCTTTTCCAGTTTGTCAAGATCACTCGCATTCTAATCTTTCTGTTGATGTTTGTGCAGCCTCTCCCAGGTTGCTGCAACTTCCAAAGGCCTGTCTTGTTCCTGCATGCTTGAGCTGTTCCTAATAGGCTTTATTCAGTGCTACTGAATGTTGAATTCAATGCTACTGAACCTCACTGGAACAGGCATGTACTTCAAAGGAGGTGGGGGGGCACCATGCAAATTAGCACAGAGAACATCAAGGGCTCATTGGTATAAAATTTGAGAGGTCAAGGGGTGGTTTGCTAAGGAATGAGCATGGCTTCGGTCCCACTGGCGAGTTTTCCTCTTGTTGACTTTTTCCTGCCTGGGGTTTTGTTTTGTTTTGAGTTCAAGTTACACTTGTGAGGCAAGGTCAGAATGTAGAGGAGTTTATTAAGCTTGTATGTGGGAGGGGCACTGAGTCAATAAAACTGCTTATGTTTGTCTGTGGCTTCCATAGGAGCTTTGTGATAAAGGGAAGGAAGTCATATGGCTCTTATCATTTGGTAATATTACTTAGGCCAGATGTTTTGCCTTATGTATGCAGTACAGATACAGTTTTGGAAAGGAGAGCTACCCTGGCACTTAAGGGAACCCAGATTAAATGGTTCTTCTCTTCACTCAGGCTGTTCTTCTAGATCATTCAAAAGCTATGTCTGATCTTTTGTGTGCTTTGTTGATGTGTGATGCCTCCAGCTCCGAGCGTGACTCACAACTGTTGGAAGCTCTTGTGCTCTTCAGGCTTCATAGTTTCACTGTAACTGCCTTTTTTTTTTTGTATTCTGCTAAGGCAGATCCAAACATAACTTATAACTGGCTGGGAAGAATCCCCTAGATAGCTGAAGTGAGGGGCTGTGCCTTCCCTGCTTTCTTCTTCTTGCAGAGCATTTAGCTTCCCTGCTGGATGGTGAAATGTGGGCTCATCAAATTGAGAAAGCAGAAAAGAAACAGCTAACAGCAGCTTGGGAAACATACAGAGTCTACCAGCACATACAGGAGCTGCACTGCCCACGTGTCTGACAGAGAAGGTTTAAGTTACTTAATGTTATCATTCAAAGACCCTCTTCCCTTTGTCATGTTGTCTTCTAGTTCTGAATCCTGGCAGTGCAGGTGAAAGAAGCTTTGCAGATGGCCCTGAGGGGTGAGATAGCAGAGAAGGTTTCCTTTGGTTCTTGTGGCAAGAAGTGACTCTGTCAGCTCTCTGCTGCCTTTGATGGCACCCAGGGAAGATCAGAAACAGAAAACCAGGAAAGGGAATTGGGAGAGTTAGGAGGGGAGACAGAAATGGGGAGTGATGATAACCTTGTAGACCTTCTGGTGGCAATGGCATGCAATGAAATATACATTGTTGACTCAGGTGTTTCAAACTTTTTCTCTTTGCTTGTGAATTTGGCATCAACAATTGGCCATGTACCAGCAACATGTCTCACTAGAACATGGAGGCTGATGGATAGAGGGGTCTCCCCTTTGTTCCTCAGAGCTTCACTGGGCCTTGGCCAGCTCTGAGAGAATCTGGCAGGAGAATTCCTTTCATATAGCCTTCTGCCCTCAGCCTTTTTGTTATCTTCTAAGGTAATGAACTGTTACATCATCACAAATTCAGTAGACATCATCTTACCCAGAAAAATGTATCACTCTCTTTTTATTTTGAGCTGGGTCTGGATTTTGAGGTTCTCCTTCCTAACACCTACTTGAACTCCCTGATTCAGTCTTCAAACACTCTTTGGAGCATCAGCTCTCACTCTGTGTCCTGTTTATGATGTCAACCTAGTTTGCATTTAAACCATGTTCCTGCATCCATGTGAATGTTGCGTTTACACTAGCAAACAGCTTTCAAGGAAAACCTTGCATTTTCCAGAGATTATAGTCCAGCACAACTTGGCTTGAAGATCAGTTAGTGCTTCACTGAATGTCTGACCATTTAAGCAGCAAGAAATAAATCCAAATGGTGACATGGGAGAAATATTTGGACACAATATTATGTACATAATAAAATCTTAGAAGCTGAGCTGCTCTGTGGAAACACACAGTGTCTGAAGAAAAATCTTCATGTACCTTTGTGTGGATTTGAGTCAATTTGCTTTGTTTTCCTAAACACTTTTGTGTTCATTGCCCTGCTCCATGTTATGTTATTGAGTTATTAGGATAGTCCAGGTCCTCAGCATGCAGCTGTCTTTGAAGACAGAGCAGCTAAGGCATTATTCACAGGGGACTGGATGCCTTTATTATACTTTTTTATGACCTTGGGTGGCTTTAGGGTATTTTCTGATTATATTATCCCACTTGCTTCAAATGTACTGTATATCAAATATGGAAACTTCCCAGACTGATAAAATCCCTTGATAAGGCTTTGTGTTTCAAAGCATGAGATGTAACTGATGTCAAGTGATGCTAAACCAACTCCATTGCCTATAGATCTGCTGATGGGTAGGGGCCAAAATGTTCTGGTCAGAATCCCAGGATGGGAGACCCTTCCTGTTCCAGGGGAAGTCATGGCAGGTAAACAATTGTCTAAGCTAATATCTGAGATGCTGAGTTTGCAAGAGGAAGAGACTGAGAAGTTCTGCAGGAAGGGAATGGTTTAGTATACTATAAGTCATAAAGTGCCCTGAAAATTTTGGTGTAGCTCCAACTTTCCATGCTTTATCCTGGTAAAGTGGAAACATTTTTATTACTGGGCACACATATCTTCTGGAAATCCTGACCCTAAGCATTTTAAGCAGAAGTGGCCAAGTGCCAACATGCACCTTCTGTTGTTTATCTCAGCCTCTGTGCCATGTGACATTGTGTTTGTGTAGGCATATTTTAATTTGGCTTACTGGTTTTAAGTATATGAATTTGTTGGAGAAAGCAAGAGGAAGAAGTGTAACTCGCCCTTAAAAGAGTCAGCAACATTTGTGATCACTCCGAGGAAGAACCCAGCCCTGTTCACAGTCAATTGTCTTGTGCTTTGCTTGAAATACAAATCCATAGCCAACCCCCTGGGTGCTTCCCTGGAAGGAGATGAGAAAGGCCCCATCTTTATTCTGTGACCTGTGCTAGTACTATGATGGCTAAGACATGATAATTATTTTTTTATGTATATCTGGAGAAGGAAATGAGTCCAAAGTACCTGAAATATTATGAGAACTGTGTTCTTTTATGTTTGCTGTAGGTGGAGTGAGTTTCTTTGCTTCTAGCCTTCCTTGGAGAAGACCAGAAGACTTTACATGTGCATGCAGTTGGCAATGCAGAGATGAGGTCTCTAGCAGAACCCTCAAGCTAAACTGTTTAGCAGCACATTTTTGAGATGCCAGAGGCAACCAAGAGGCATGCTGAGATAAAAGAGTGGGTACTGAGTCCAGTTACCTGAATGACTATCTATCAGTCTAGGAGCTTTACCCATCTCCCCCTCTGCACATTACTCAGTCACTCAACAAATACATTTATTACTGGTTACAGTGAGAAAAACTGTTGGAAAATGGTTCAGAAAATGAATATAAAAACTGAGTAGCCGGCATCTTTATATAATTTTCCCAGTAAGACATTATAACCTAAGCCTCAGGCTGTTTCTGTGAAGTAAAAATGTGCTGATATGCCCATTTCATAGACAAGGAAACTGGTAAAAACTGTTTTGTCCTAAGGGAACAGGAGGTAGAGCTAGGAGGACAAACTCCTCTGCCTGCCTTCTGTCTTTGTTTTTAAGCTGCAGGAACATTTCTGTAAGGCAAATGTTTTTTTCACTGCCAGCAGCTATACAAATATACTTTCAACACCATGTACTTGAAATCCTCTGGCACAGTTTGTATCCACATGCAAAGTCAACGACTGGGAGACCAGTTCTCCAGCTGAATCTAAATACTGAGTTATTTAACAGTGCAGACATACAGTATGATGTACCATTCAATAATGAATGAGGAGGGATAGCAAAAAAAAAGGTGGCAATGTTGCAAGGCAATGCAACTAAGTTTTATGGAGAGACATATTTTTAATATCTTGGCCTGTCTTCAAGGCAGCTTCCTGCTTGGCTTTCAGCTGTCACGTGGAATATGTTTGTTGGATTAGTCATACAGAAAAGGCACCCATTTCTTAGAAATGGAAGGAACAGGCTTAGCAGAATGACTAATGTGCCTTTGCAGTAACTTCCCAAGTACTCTGTGAGATGGATGCTCATACAGCTCCTGCCCAAATGCCAGAGAAGACAAGAGCGGGAAGAGAGGCTGTGAACTTCATCTGATATTCAGAGACTGGTACTGTTAGTACTGGTGTCTGGGTATCCTTCACTAGTGCTGAGGGTGCTCCTGAAAAATCTACAGAATCTTCTCGTTCAGACCTCTATTTTTCTCCAGCTCAAGCCAATGGAAAAAGTCAGGTTGATATTGGAGGCACAGAATTGAACCTTGCTGATGAAATGGGTCTCTGTTACCTCTAGGACAGTGTATACTGCTTTTACAAAGTTTTATGGCAGAGATCTCTGAATTAGTATTGATCAAGATAACATGAGTATCAGCAGCTCTTTGCTCCTCAACAATATGTGGATCTTCTCTGGTATTAAATTTGCTTTGTAGCAGAATTTTTAAGAGAGATGCTTTGGTTTTGCTTGAATTCATTAATTCATTTTTCCATTTCTGCAAGATAAAAAGTCTTAAATCCTTTTGTATATATCCTCTCTTAAAATAAGCTCATAATAATGCTGGAATTTAGAAAAAGTTCCCTTTTCTGAACTCACTGATGCCAGGTTTGCCTGTTAGGTACATTCATAACAATTTTTCCAACATGATTTTAGTACCTGATATCAAAGTCTTAAATATTAATGCTTTATAGTTCTAGAGCAGGGTTTTATTCCAAATTTCCAAGTAGATCTGAGGTTGATAAATCACATCAAATCAGATATTTCCAAAGGGAAGAAAGATTGTTGGCTAGACAAATTATGTATCACCTCATACGTTTTTCATTGGTGTGCAGCAGAGATCTAAGGAAGATTCAGTTTGAGAATATTGGAGAAAAAGATACAGAGACACAAGCTCTCATCAATGGATCTAGGGCTTATCACTGTTCCTGTCACAACAGTTATGTTTTACTGCCTAACACCTGAACTACCCCTGCTGAAAAGATTGAGGGTTGTACATCATGACAAATAAAGAGTACATTGTTGCTTGATGAGGAAGAGGCATCCAGGAAAGTAAGTTCCTCCTTCCACTCCTGGCTCTCCAAGCCTGCTGCCAGGTCACTGACTACATCTTCTGTTCATTAAAGTGCAAAAAATGTGCAAGAGGTTGGAAAGAGACTCAAAGTGCAATCAAAAAGTCAATAACAGTCCTGACATTCCCTCCCTCCAGCACAGTCAGGAGTCCTTCCAAAGTGCTAGCAACGTTGGCTGGCATAAAATACTTTCCTGAAGCTGACTGTGCTGGTGCACTGTCACATGTGTCACACGTGGTGTTTGTGTAGGTACTAATGGTGCCACTTCCTCCTTTTCCCATGATTTACTTCTGAACAGAGACTTGTGGGTTTCTGAGAAGTGCCTGAATCCTTGCAGTGACTTCATGGTAGTGGTTGTACACACAGAAGTTGAGTTTATAAGAAGATTAGGTATAGGGAGATTGAGTGACTTGCCCAAAGCTAGATAATCTGTGTCACTTCTTTAATCACTGCAATCGTCTTCCATCCTATTGGAAATGTATTATTTTCCTTTCCCTTGGAAATGCATGTAGAAATATTACAACCTTATATCAGCTTTCCAGAGGTGAAATCACTGATCACTGATAGCTAGCTAAAAGTGATACAGTTGCCAATACTCAGAGTGTTTTCCTTACCGATTTTGCTGTGAAATTCCTGCTGCGAATATTTGAGTCCTTGAAATAATTTTGTTTTTTTATTATTAGTACCTGACATAAAGGAAAGTGAGGCACTTTGATTCAAAAATCTGTAGCACAGCTGGAGCCAGTAGGTTCCACTCCCCTTTCCACCCACCACCTTGCAAGCCAAGCTCCAGGCTCTGCCAGCTCAGCATTGCTTGTGTCACTCTTTCCTGTTCTGCAATGTGCAAACAGCCTGAGGACACAGCAGCATAATGCTGTTTGAACAGTCTCTTTAGTCAAGGATTTTTCCCAAATAAATTGGATGGGAATTAAGGGATGTACATGTGCATAGTGAGAGGGGAAGAGAAAAGGTAGCATGTTATGGCAAAAATGAGGCAGGAATATTTTCTCGGCAAATATGGCTTGATGAACTAGCAAGTGGTTGCAGAGGCCAAAGAGGAGAGGCTTCTCTTGCACTTTGCAGGATGGATGGAGTTGTTAACGTCCTGGGAGCAAGCTGTGGAAGGAGAGGGGTAGAGGGAAGCCCCTGTGTTTTTGTCTCACTTAGAAGATGTTATTTAGCATTGATTAGTTATCTAAAGTCTCCCTCTTAACCTTTCCTTCTGTTCCATATACTTGTCCCAGTCCTCTAACCCTGCTATTACTTTAGCCATGGAGCAGATCTTTATGCCTGGGTTGGCACACAACTGCCTCCTCCTGTGAAGCAAATGGAGTGTTTCATCCATCATGCACTGTGTAAATTTAAGGCCTTCCTCACTTTTCTGTCACTTAGTTTCATAATTTTCTGCAGATAGCTTCTCATCTTGAGATCTGTCTTTTCACCTGCCAGCACCTTCCATGCTCTGCTTTCTCAAAATCCACTGTGAAATTCAACCATTTTGAAAAAATTGCCCTTAAACATTTTGCTACTGAAAGAAGGAACTTGTGAGTTATTTCTGGTGGAGTACTATCCCCTGTGGATGCATTTTGTATGTCATTTCTTAGAGCATGCCTTGAGAAAACCACCTGAGTTGAGACCAGGCACTTTCACTCATCCCTGCTTAAATGTGGATCATGGCAATTCTTTGCAAGCTGTTAGTCCTTGGACATTGTGTCAAAGGGTGACAGGAACAACTGGGATTTGATCTTGAAGATCTTCCTGATAATTCAAGATTTCTTTGGGCTCTCTGTTGCCCCTGTGGCATTAGGGCCTGGATTCTGGTGTTTCTAATGAGGCTAGTATATCTCTAGAACTTGGGGAAGAGGAGATGAAGGAGGACACTCCTTCAGCACGGCATGAAGGACAGTGGAGACCTCAAGGACTCCATGTCTTTAGGAGTACTCCCAGTAAGGGAGGCTGAATCACTGCCTTCAGGATTGCTCTCTTTAGCAGGGAGATGGTCTGTACTCTTTGGGATGTGCCAGCAAGTAACAGTGAATTCAGTAACACAGATTTCATTTTTCAGATGGGGCTTCCTTCATGCCTAATTACACCTTCCTCCATACTTGCTCATGTACAAACCCTTAGACACTTGTGCAGGGCTCCTCTTCCAGAAGACTCTGCCCTCGCTGGGCTGAATGGGTCACACACAGCTGATGAGTGTGCCATTTGCCCCTAAGTCCTGTCCAGACACTGGAAACAAAGGACTAGAGACTACAGTAGAAGCAACTTTGTTTGCTTGGGGCTCCTGTTACCCTGCTAAGCCTCCAGAAATAGCTGTGTGCATGCATTCTTCTGGAGCCAGCCACCCCCAGTGGCACCTTCACAGGACAAGATAAAACATCCCAATCCCCAAAATACTCATTCAGATTGCTGTGCTTTGAATGGCCTTTGTTTGCAATGTAAGTCCAGTCAAGTGGAACACATGACTTCTCCCAGCATACCTCACTGACATGACCAAAACCATTATGAGATGTTTATCAAAATGCTTGAATCTGGAATCAGCTTTCTGCTATATAAAGCAAGCTAACATTTTGATAGAAGCGTTGGTGTGAATGAAGGTTAAAATAACAATTTTCTGTTGCAAAGGAAAGGCTTGGGGTTTGGTTGCAGGGGTATTTTTTTTGTGGTTTTGTTTGTTTATAATAATCTCAAATTTCATGAGCAAGATTCTCTCCAAGCTGTTCAGCTCAGTTAAAGAAGGTAGAAATTTTGCTTGGTCTTGTGACACTGCATGGGAAATACTTATTAGCCCTGACACTTTAGACAGCCAGGGTGACATTGCACTAGAATCCATTGAATACATAGCCACTGCAATACACAGAAAAATCCCCTTCCATGACATCTCAGCCATGTGATGAGAGGGAATGTATGGTGACACTTTCATATTGGGAATATAATGTATTTCTTTGCTTTGCCTGGAAGCAGCTCCCAGAAAGGCAATATTAAACAGTGGTGTCTAAGCAGCAGTCCCAAGGCAGCAGCACGGGCTGGAGTGGCTCAGCAGGTTGTTCAACCCCTGCAGGAACCAGGAGGCTGTAGGCCCCAAGCTGTCTCTCCATAAGAGACTATGTCTTTGTCCTCATATGTCACTTATGTGGCAGGTCCCACACCCAGTCCCATTGCTAGAGGGGGCCTACAAGGACAGCAGCTGGGAAAGGTTGGTGGGAGAAGTCGAAACAACACCTTTCCCTCTACTTGGCATGTACAGACTGTTGATGAACCATTAATAACTCTTGTATGGTCACCAGATGTAGCGAGGAAGGACTACTGAATAACCCAGTGTGCTTTAGCAGCTATGTTGCTGACTCTCTAGATAATATTTTACTTTTGGTTTTGAGTTCTTGCTGTCCTTGCATGATGTTACACTGTAATAAACTGTTCTTTTCAGCACAGGAAGTGCTCAGGGAAGAATCTATAAGAAATTATGACAGGCAAGTTTCGAAAATGCCTTTAGTTTTCAGTTCCCAGAAACTCCAAGCCCTCACACTGACCTGTGCTATATGTCACTGACATGTCTGCCAATCCAAAATATGCACTTCAGTGAGAAATAGGTTCTGTAAATTTGCAGGAGATAGCACTAGGGACTAAAGTCCTCAGCAACTCTGTGAAGCCAACCCAAGCTAGGGCAGCAGCCGTGAAATTGTCTTTAGCCTTTGCTGCCAATATGCCTTGGCTCTGAAACCTCTTCAAAAGGAGTGCAATCCAGGCCATGACTTGGCAAGCTCTTCAGTGCATCAGGACTTTGGTTTCCAGGTTCATTCTGGGCAAAGCTTAACCTCTCCTGTGTAGAAGTGGAAGCTCTCCACTATTGCAAAAGTAGGCAATATAACTTTTTTCTTGAGCTCTTGGTTCCCCTTGACCAGCAGGTTTCTCTCAGTACTTTTCTCTCGCTCTTGCTGAGATGACCACCCTGTGCTGGGTATAAATTAGGAAAAAAAGTTATATGCTGGAGCAGTCTGGCAAAATCCCTCTCCCCTGGAGCAGCAAATGTGATTCCTATTCCACCACTGAACTCAGAAAGGAGTTGACACTGGAAGGCAGATTGGGAGACTGAGCAAGAAGTGAAGAAGCAGAGCTCTTCCATGGGCTGGGAAAACTACTCTGTGGTCTGAAAGGGAAGCAAATGCTTTGTATTTGGTTGGATTGATTTCTGGGCTTCACTATGTTTATACACAAAGAGCAGGTAATCCGTGGGGATTTGGGTAGAGGACTAGCGTCAGCTTTGTGGATTAGGAAAGCCAAGGAAAATTCCTTGGGAAGGACACATGTTATTTTTCTTAGTGGGAAGGGGATCTGCCACATCAGAAGGAGGAAGGGTGGGCTGAGATGGGGGGAGGAGGCATCTCATACACAACCACCTATGCCTCTTCTTCAAGGCATAGAGCAGGAGTGTACTCAAGAAAAACAAGTAAGCAAGGCTGTCTTCTAGGGTTAGTAAGTACAACGGGGATTCACATGCAGCATTACATTGCAAGGCACCACCCCTTGTGATTTTCCAAACAGAAAGGCACTGAGAACAGCAGTGCTGGCGCAGTACTGCAGGGCTTCACGGGATTACTTATTCACTGTGTTCCTGGAACAGCTCCAGGCTTCCTCTCTCTGCCTCCAGTGTACAGATACATCAAGTATGCACAGGGCTCACAATCCCCAGAGGCAAGAGAAGGCTGTAGTAGGTGATTCATATTGAAAATCACACTGTCTCTGAAGGACCTGTGGGGCTCTGGAAAGACTGAACCGATATCTTCCCTTCTTCTACCTCCCTAACACTTAATCAGGGTAATCAAGGCAGCAGACTCAATCTGGATGGATTTCATTGCCGGGGCCATTGGAGGTAAATACATGAAGCAGTGTTTGTGGATGAAAGCAGATTGCTGTGTTTACTTCTTGTTCAGCTAATGGGCAGATATCAGTGGTAAAGCAGAGAGTCTTTCAATGGGGGCTGTTTTTTAAAAATGCATTCTACTTTATTAAATGTAAAATATCACCAGAGCAGGTTTACAGAGCTACTGGAGAGGCAATGCTTTAATTTGGTCAGCTGAGGTCATTGCCCTGCAATCTCCTCCAGTCTAATTGCACTGGGACAGGGCAATACTCTGATAAGAAGAGACAAAGTGGAATACATTGCATGCAGATTCAAGCTGGTGAGTAATGCTTGGACAGGAAAACCTCACCTCTCTAGTGCCTAATGCTTGGACAGCAAAACCTCACCTCTCTAGTGCCTAATGCTTGGACAACAAAACCTCACCTCTCTAGTGCCTGTGGGTCCTGGCAGGTTGTTGGTGTTGCATCTCTGGGAGACTGAGGATGTGATTTGTGAGACAGGAGAGGTGGAGGCATGGCTTTTTGCACTGAAGAAAGAGTGAATGACTGACCTTTGTGTTGGCTTAGGATAAGATGTATTTTGCACTTGCAGTGGTAATTTCAGTGCAGGCATGCTAGCTAGCAGGGCTTGATCTGGGAGAAAGTAGGTTAGCCATATATTAAAAAAAAAGTAAAAAAAGAAAAGTGTGATTTCATTCTAGACATTTTTAGAGCATGTGCTACTCAAACTCAGCTTTTTTTTTTTTTTTTTAAATGTAGTCAATAACGTAATTTCTTTTCTGAAGTCTTGTCAGATTTAGTGGAGTATCAAATACCAAGAAAAGAGCCTTGGGGTTGCAGCTGCCAGAAAGGCCAGGTAAACCTGCTAAATGGCTGAGATGACCAGCTCAAGCCTGCATATGAGATCTCAGTTTGAAATCTGCTGAAATCTGGCAGTTTACCTCACCAGGTTTACCACCAAATGTGGTTGGATGTCCTCGAAATCATCTGATTTATAAAGATGTCCTCCTGGCCAATAAAGCTGAGGTTGGACTAGAGACCTTCTGAGGTTCCTTCCAACTTGAATTTTCCTATGATTCCATGTGTGTTTTTTTAGCCCTGCTACAGCAGCAGCCTGGGCCACAGCAGGGGAGGTGTATTGACAGTTAGGGCTATTGACAACTAAAGGGTGACTCAATTCTCATGCCAGACTTAAAGATTTAGGAAGGGGAAGCTGAGGTTCACCCAGCAGTCATAAAACAGCAGGGTTTGCAGCATGCCTAGGCTTCTCCATGTCTTACTGCAAGGTTGCACAGCAGTCATGTGCAGGCCAATGTTAGATAAAGTGGTCCACGAATGGAAGGAACACACTGTCTTCTTGTCCTTACAGCTAAAGTAGCTCCTGCTGGCCACTGCCAGGGACAAGTTACTGGATGGAGTTCAACTTGTTTAGGGTATGAGACACTTCTTACATTCCCAGCTCTTCACAAAGTAAAAGTCGTTGGAAGTTGCTGTCTACCCATCCAGTGCATGGGCCTTGATCCCCACTTCACCTTGAGTCTCTCAGCCAGGGGTTTGCCAACAGCTCAGAGCTGTTGCAGCCTGGTAGCCTCCATATGACTGCTGCTTGCTCTCTGCTGAGTACCATTGCAGTTGGCACCCTGCCAGTATCTCTCCTTAACTGAATTCCCTGGTCGAGGTGGCCTGACTCATAAAAGAGACTGTGAGTAGTCCAGTTTTGTCCCTGCACTGTGTGGATATGTGTAGAGGATGCCACAATCTCTGCACAATACCTGAGAATATCTCGAAGTGGCGATGAAAAACGGCTAACTGCAATCCAGTGAAGATCATACAGTTGTTTTTGCCATTTATTTTCATCACAGCTGGTGCAGTATTACTCAGCAGGAGTCCCACAGGATCCCTGTCCTGTATGCAAGCTATACATTGCTGGCCGAGTTCAATTCTGCTGTGCAAACAGGGCATGTATGGGTCATGCTATCTTTGTCCCAGGCTATTAATATTGCATGACATTGTACAGAGTACTTCTTCCTCAGCCTTGGAGGGACATGGCTGATCCTCTCAGCTCTGACAACTTCACTGGAGAAAACATCCAGCATTCAGCTAGATAAGTACATCATGAGATGGGTGAACAATTGGCTGATGAATCAAGCTCAAAGAGTTAGAGTAGATGGGGTTACATCAGGCTGGTGACCAGTCAGTAGTGGGGTTTCACAGGGCTCCATTTTAGGGCCAGTGCTCTTCAATATCTTCATTGATAACTTGGATGCAGGACTGGGAGGTGTACTAATTGAGTTTGCTGATGACACTAAATTGGGAGGAACTGCTGACTCCCTTGAAGAGAGAAGGGGCCCTGCAGAGAGATCTGGACCAGTTAGAGGGCTGGGCAATCACCAACCATATGAAATTTAACAAGGGCAAGTTCTGGATTCTGCACCTGGGACACGGCAACCCCAGATGGACATACAGAGTGGGGAAAAAGAGGCTGGAGAACAGCCTCATAGGAGGGATCTGGGGGATCTGGCTGATGGCAAGTTGAGTATGAGTCAGGCACCACACCTCTGAGGTCAGCACAGTCACAATAACATTGACTTATGTGCTGCTCTTTCTGGGATAGTGGGGTCCATGTTTACAGTCTGCCTCTGGCCGATGGCTGGCAATCTAGGACAGGGCCAGGTGGCCCCAGATGGCTTTGTGCATTGTCCCTCTCTGCTCAGATCAGAGACATTTCTGCTTTGAGCTGTACTACTCTGCCTGTGTATTCCCCCATCACTGTCTCTCTTCCAGCCTGATCTCATTTTTGTTTTGAAATACAGGAGGTGGCTTCTTGGCTCTCTTTTTGTATTCATTACTATTTATCTGGTGGTATATTTGACAGAGATTTTTACAGAACAAACCTCAATTTTCTTCAAGCAAGGTGCTGTTGGTTGTTATCTTTTGAGAAAGGCACCTTGGGATTTTCTCCTGGTGACTCATACCAGCAGCTGTTGCTTTTTTTCCCAAAATGTAGTAGAGTTTTCCAGAGCTCCCAAGCAGCCATGTAATCACAGGTGAACCTGTCTAGTGAATTACCTGCAGCAACTAATACATTTTTAAGTACCTTGGGTTTTATTTTTTTTAAAGAAGGCTCAATGAGAGGCAGTTTCCAACCTGTGAGCCACCAGACATACACTGTATTTATGACTGCTCCCAGAAGGTCTCATACACCACTTTTATGAACTTGATCTCTGTCTAAAAATCTCAGATGGGTACAGCTCCATCATCCTCCCAGCCTGATTTCCTCTTGGATGACTTAGCAGACAATGTACTGGGAGGAATTTAGCTTATCTGTCGTATCTGCCAACAGATGCATTTAGATCTGAGCTGAGAAATGCAGTGAGGTAATGGCAGGGATGGTGGGTGATCTAATAGTTACTACAACCAAGAGAAGTCCATGTTGGAGCCCTTTTGGTCTCCTATCTGCCATTAAGGCAGTAACTTTGTCTCACAGGATTAGCGTGTCTTCAACTCCAGTGGCTATTTTAAGGTCTTAGGGTGATCCTGGGCATCTGTAGAGGACTGACAAACGCCCAGCACACTGCCCATGCTGTCACTGCTGCAGGCAGGGAATTGTGGCCTGCTGGCGTGCGAGGCGTGCTGCTGAGCATGGTGGCTTTGCGCATGTCTGCTGCTAATCCCTCGCTGCCCCTTAATCCTGCTGATCCCTGAGGGGTGGAGAGTCCCACTGAAGAGCAGAGCTGCTGGTTTTCCTGCACCCCAGTGTCACACTGGTCTGCCAAGCTTCCAAGCAACCTTTCTTTCTGCTCCTTCACCTGCTTTTGCAGCAGTGTTTGATGCACGCAGGAGATGCACTTCAGAGGCTTAGACCATGAACCCTAATGCCCAATGCATTCCTCTTTCAGGGATTTAGATGTGCTTTGTAAGGTGCAGATGGGATGTGTCCAGTCCCTGATGTGCAGGATGCAGGTGCAGAACCTCTCCTGCATTCAAGAAGGAAGACAGATTGCTGAGAACCTGTAAAACCTGAGGATCACCCCTCTTTTATAGATGTCCTTGTGACTGTTGCTTTTATTCCTTAATATTTCCAAGTAAAGAATCAAAATTACTCTAGAGACCCTCATGTGTTAGTGGGGATGCTTTACACCTCACACGAGGGTGCTTGGGCCTGTTCCAAAGATGCTTTACTATCTAAGCTGTGAGGGGAAACAGTCAAATATCATACAAGTCCTCCCTTAAACTATCCCACAGCACTGCTTTCTCTGTTTTCCCAGTCCAAGCTTGCACCGTGGTGGTGTTGCTCCTGATAAGTTTCTCATGAGGCTTGGAGTCCTCCTCTGAGCATGGCTTCATCATGCAGAGAAATCTGCACATTTTCCTCTGTCATTCTTGGCTCAAATGTCATCTCTGCTGCTTAAGAGAGGTCTGCTGCCAAGCAAGGCACAAGCTGCATTTTTCTGCTGTTCCCTTAATGCCTTTCTGTGATAGGGGGAAAAGGGTCTGTTGTGAGGAGTGCTATTAACCATGTCCAAAACGCTTTCTGTTTCAGGTGGTCTAAGCACAGCAGTAGGTTATCCACTGGACACAGTAAAGGTACCTGTTACAGCTTTATTTCTTGGCTACAGAGTGAAAACAAAGTGAAAACACACAGGCCATTTTGCTTTCCACTCCTTTTTAAAAAAGTAATCCATGACAATGCTTTTATCTCTGTTACATCACCATATTTCACTTTATTTAGTTGTGCTGTTTTTCTATTTTTTAAAAAAAGTAAAATCTTTAGTGATGCTATTTTGTAGTTATCTTGTTTGCTGGTGTGGCATTTTTTGCCCTTTTTTTTTTTTTAAATTTTAATTTGATATGTACATTCTGAAGTTGCCTCTGTATTCCTAGGTGAGAATTCAGACTGAGAGGCATTACAGTGGCATTTGGCACTGCATTCGGGAAACATACAGAACAGAAAAAGTAGGTGCCTCCCATCAGCATTGCTGACACCTTGTTTTAGAGAAGCAGAGCTGCTTCTCTTGGTTTGGGGAGGGTGGGCAGCAGTTACAACCATTTATGGGGAGATGAGTCAAGATGAAATTCAGATTTGTTGATGAGCTGTAAGGTGGGAGTAAGTTTTGGCTTAGCAATATATGGCCAGTGTTTTCGAGCAGAAGCTTTCCCACGAAATTCTCTCTTAAAAGTGTTATTTTCTCTTCTGTTTTCTACTAGGTTTGGGGATTTTACAAAGGTGTATCTGCGTCAGTCCTCACAGTATCCGTGATTTCCTCTGTTTCATTTGGCACATACAGAAACTTCCTTCATACCATCTGCAAGCTGCGATACGGGGCTGCAGATGCTAAGCCATCCAGGCTGGATGTTTCTCTTGCTGGAGGTGCTGCTGGTGCTGCCCGGGTAGGTAAACAGCTAAAAGGGAAAGTACAACAAGATATCTTGTTCATAAACATGGGAGGCTGGAAAAGCCTCTCTTCACAACCAAGGCAAGTTTGTGTGAGATTTAACACTGGCCAGTGTAATGCCTGTAGTGCATTCACTGAGTAACTTACATGTTTGTGCTTCAGGCTGCAACTCTCTTTCCCAGCTGTAATTTTCCCAAAGTACTCTACAATGACATCCTTTTGGTGGCAGCTGAAATATGAAGCTTTTTCCTGTCATTATTTAAAGAGTGGCAGACAAGATCTGTTTACAGAACTGCACTAATGGCCACATTGAAAGTGAAACCAGGCATGGATTCCCGTAAGCCATGTGATTTTCTCCCTGTGCAGCCCCAAGCCTTACAACACCAATTCCCTCACAGAGGCTGACAGCACCTCGGCTCTCTGGAGCTTGGCACTGCTTTGGAGGCAGCAATCTGTTCTCATGCTGGAAGGAGAGTAGGAAACCCACTTTGCTTCTCAAAGGAAAGGCTGACATAAAATCTGTGCCATAGAGGGGTTAGGCAAGTTAGAGAATTGCAAAGTTGTAGAGTATAATTAAGATTTACAAGTTTTAAAAAGTGCATACTCTTCTCCCTTTAAACTATGCTGTTAGGAGCAGCCAAATGTTTTCTGTCAAACCATTTTGGAAGAATTTCTGACTTTCGTAACAATTATGTCTTTTTCACAAATGTACAAACTTTCATCAACATGTCAGCTGATAAAAACAACACCCACACTATTGCTTCAGAGGGAAAACCCCTAAACTCAAAAATACTGTCAGATTCTGCTGAAAGTGTAGGTTTTTTGGAGGGAAAGAGGAAAACTCTATTTTTAAAGGGGTTCTTACATTCAGGGTTGATGACCTTCTGGTCCACAGCCATTTATACCAGTTGATAGCATGGCTTTGACTACACTGACAGTAACTGTGCAGCAGAGAGGACTTGCCAGCTACCCTAGACATACATAAAAGGCTCTTGTACTAGAACGACAAGTTTAAAATTTTCAGGTGCCACCAGCAAAGAATAAAGGAGACCTCTTCTTCTCCTGACAGAAACCAGTAGAAATCCATAGCATCATCCTCCTGAGATCTAAGCCTTCAACTGGCTTTTTAAACATGTTCACATCCATGCTATCAAATCATAACTCTTCTCTCAAGAGCCTGGCCAGCTCTTGCAGCTGATCCAAGTGCAGGGTTAAAAGACCAGGCAGGTGCAGAGTATGTCACCTTAAAGGGGGGTGAAATGAAAGACCCAACACTGAACAGGATTCTTGTCCCAAAGTGCTTATGGCCTCAGCAACCTACCACAGCAATTACATCTCAGGGTGTTAGGCTAAACTTCCTTTAGTCAGAAAGTCCTTACAACAGCAGATAATTAATTAAGTCCTCAAGGTTTGGAATTTCTCTTAAGAAGGCTCATAAGATTCTACTACCTTCACCTCTTTCTATAAGAGATGCATTTACTGAGTGCTCCCAGCTGGGAGTAGTGTTTCACCCCAGCTCGGCCTGGATATTTTCTGGAATCAAACTCCTTTATGTTGTGTTATTCTCAGCTAACCTTGTTCTCAGTCACGAGAGATCGTGTTCACAAACATAGGAGGCTGGAAATGCAGGGAGTGTTTTCTGACTAGGAGATCACAGGGAAGCTTACAAGAAGCCTGGTGGGTTTGTTTTCATTGGGGAGTGTGTGTGTCACACTCTGCTTGCCCTGTCCGTTTGCCAGTCAGCTCTGCAGCACATCTGACTCCTGCTAGGCAGCTTGTGCTGAATTTGTCTTAGAGCACCACAACATTTCAGAACACACTATTAACAATGACATGGACATTGGCAGCAAACAAAGGAAAAGCTGGAGAAACAACCTAGACAGGAAACTTTCCAAGTGGCTCTGGTGCTATGTTTATGTAAGAAAGATGTCAGTCAGTGTGCTAAAGCATAGGCTGGTACTCTGATAGTGGCTGCAGAAGGCCAGCCCAGCATTGCTGTAGAAATGGGCAGTACACAGCATTGGCCTGTTAGGACTCAATGAGGCATCTCTGAGAAGTGAGGCTGCCTGGTAAACATGCATGATCCCAGGGCAGGGAGGTGAGGCTGAACTCAGGAGCAGTTTCCCATAAGCAGATGGATTTCTGTGAACAGCAGAGATCAGCTCTGATGGCATGCTGGGTAGAAATTTGTGCCTAGTCACAGGCTATCCTCTTACAGAGCAGTCCAGATGGTCATGTTTCTAGGTGTTTCCTAGCAGGAATGACTCTACTTACCCAGGGTAATTTTTTTTAAAGTCTTTATGGCTGTGGGTCCAAATACACACAGGAGCCCTGATGCATGCTTCTCCACAGCTGAGGACATTTCCTTTCCATGCCCATCTGGTTCAAGAAGTTGTTAGAGGATATTTAACAGCCTCTGTTAATTTCTGCCTTACCTTCTACTCTACACAGTGCAGTTCACATGTGTGTCCTATTGCTGCTGGGTGGGATTTAGCATAGAGAGGGGAGGGTGCTGGAATTTGCTGGCTTCAGGCAATATTATTAGCTCTCTATATTATTGCCTGAAGGCATGGGAGACAAGGAATTTGCAGGAGGGTAATCAAAACACTGTTTAAATGTACAGGGTTAAAATATGATCCTTTGATGTTCCAGGTTGTGTTCATGACCCCTAGTGAAGTGGCTAAGGTTCGCATGCAAACTCAGAGGAACCCACATCCTTCCCTTAGGTCTCTCCAGCCTGATTCTAAGCCAAAGTACCAAGGGGCTTTGCACTGTTTGAAGGTGATTGCCAAAGAGGAAGGTTTTGGAGGTCTCTACAAGGGCTGCTCTGCATTACTCTGCAGGGATTGCTCTTCTTCTGCAATATACTTCCTTACCTATTCCGCTTTGTGTGACTGGCTCACACCAGCTGGGAACAATAAACCAGGTAGGTATGGGGAAGGGTCTGGCATTACCTGCAAAACCAGCTTAATTAGCACCACATCAAGAGGGAAATGAGGCTCTCAGAAAACATGACCCAGTACCTGTAAACCCTCACTCAGATCAGGTCCTTGTATGGGGTTGCTGTGTGTTTGCTTCCTGGCATCATGGGGCCATTTGTGCCCTCCTGGTGCAGGTGCCTGCAGCCTGCATGCCAAAGTTTTGTTGGCATGACCTTGTTCCTCAGCAGCTACTCCTCTCCCTGTGGGAAGGGGTTTACAGAATGGTCTGGTGCCTAGTGCGTGGGTATGAAAATCCTCTTAATGCAGAGCTAAAAAAAATATAAGTGGAAATGAAACATGGACAAACCTACCAGAAGCTGTCATGGAGCACAAATTAGGATCAGCCCAGAGCTTGAAAATAAAGTTCAGGTGCAGCATGTAAAGACACTTAGGTTTCCTGGCTGTGATTTGGCTCCCCAAAACAACTATTCACTTTGAGAAGAGACTAAATAGGTGACATTCAGCAAAGAGCATCTTCCTGAGAATTCTAAACGGAAAAAAGAGTGTGAGTGCTCTCAGGCTGCATCACCTCTAGTTCATGCTGTGTTAAAATAGATACTGTTTCTGCATGAGCCAGTATCATGTATTCAAAAATCAAGTAGACTCTGAAATCAAGAGGCCACACTGTGAGATCACTGGAAACAAACAACTACAAGAGCTGGACAAAATAACTGCTGAAAATCACAAAAACTAACAAAGTTATCTGACAAATCTGAGATGCTTGTAGCCATATGAATGCAAGACTAAAGTAAACTGCTCCTCCATTCACTCTCTCCTGTAGGTTTTCTTGTGGTGCTGATTTCTGGTGGTTTTGCTGGAGTCCTGGCCTGGGGATTAGCTACTCCTATGGATGTCATCAAATCACGGATGCAAATAGATGAATCAGAGCAGCACAAGTACAAGGGCCTCATCCACTGTGCCAGGGAAAGTGTGAGGAAGGAGGGTGCAACAGTGCTTTTCAAAGGACTGGGTTTAAACTGCATTCGTGCTTTTCCTGTGAACATGGTGGTGTTTGTAAGCTATGAAGCTGTACTGAGATTTACAGATCATTATACAAACAAAAAATAGGTTGTGCCATGCTGTTCAGAGGTGTGTTTTATTTAGCTTATTTTTTTGTAATACATCCGTAAAATACTGCTGAATGCTGTATCCTTTAATGGACAGTGCATATTTCAGCAAAAAAGCTGGATGACTGATGGCTTTCTTCTTATAGGATTACAAACTAATCAGGGAGTCTTGGAGTTACATACAACCTTCATTTTATCTCGCTGTGGTATTTGGACTGTAGCTGCTGCTTAGGCCCTTGAAGCGTTTGCAAATATTTATGTTCCAGAAAGCTGTTAGTCTGATCAGAGATTTTGGTAAAGGATTAATTTATTTTCTCCTGGCACAGAAAACAATCTTCACAACCAAGGCAAGAGCTGGGGGCAGTTTGTGTGAGATTTAACACTGGCCAGTGTAATGCCTGTAGTGCATTCACTGAGTAACTTACATGTTTGTGCTTCAGGCTGCAACTCTCTTTCCCAGCTGTAATTTTCCCAAAGTACTCTACAATGACATCCTTTTGGTGGCAGCTGAAATATGAAGCTTTTTCCTGTCATTATTTAAAGAGTGGCAGACAAGGTCTGTTTACAGAACTGCACTAATGGCCACATTGAAAGTGAAACCAGGCATGGATTCCCGTAAGCCATGTGATTTTTCTCCCTGTGCAGTCCCAAGCCTTACAACATCAATTCCCTCACAGAGGCTGATGGCACCTTGGCTCTCTGGAGCTTGGCACTGCTTTGGAGGCAGCAATCTGTTCTCATCCTGGAAGGAGAGTAGGAAACCCACTTTGCTTCTCAAAGGAAAGGCTGCCATAAAATCTGTGCCGTAGAGGGGTTAGGCAAGTTAAAGGAGAATTGCAAAGTTGTAGAGTATAATTAAGATTTACAACTAGAGGATATTTAACAGCCTCTAGTTTAACACCTCTAGTTCATGCTGTGTTAAAATACGTGCTCGGCCTGGTTGTTTTCTGGAATCACACTCCTTTATGTTGTATTATTCTCAGCTAACCTTATTCTCAGGCTTTACATCCTCTGAACAGAGACAGTAAAAAAATCCCTGCAAATTAGACCCAACAGCCATTTATTGTTTGGCAGTGTTTATAGCATCCATGGTCAGCCCCAAGTTTGAAAATAAAGTAGCTCAGCTTTCCTAATAGGCTCATGTGTTCAGATGACTAAACTTGTCTTTTCCTGTGGGTGTAAGTGAAATACAGATGGCTTCAAGAAACAGGAACTACAGATGAATTGTTAAAATGAGTGGGAACACTGTGGATGGCTGTGCGAGGGGCTGAGAAATGTAAACCTCAGGGTATTCAGCACCATATAAAAGCAAATTCTCATGTGGCCTGAACAATTGTTACACAAGAAGCTAGTTGTATTTCCAGGCACCTTATTTCAGGGTGATAACTGCTCTGCAATCCATCCTGGTCACAACTGTGTCCTGGAAAAAAAAAATATATACACAGGGAATGGGTGACAACCTGCCTTAGAGCAAGAACTCACAGGTAACTCACACTGACACAAACTACCAACACGTACAGGAATTGACTATCTAAATATTGTAAACACAGGCACATAAATATGAACTATTTTTTGTCTAATGACAAGATACATTGTATGTATTATGTACTTCACTACAAACACACCAAGCTTCTGAATTTCAGAACATGACTGCTTTTAATTTTTTGATTTCTATGTATTACCTTGACCTTCAGCCACTCTTGATAATCACAGAATTATTTATTCTGATAAATCAGCTAGCTGAAGGCCGGGTACCAGAATGAAGACATTGCTGTACTGATACAGGGTTGACTTTGGTATGAGGATGGCAGCTCGTTGTATATATGATTTCTTTGAGTAACAAGGTTGCTGGCTTTGAAAAAAAGAACATTTTCTTTAGAAGGCACATTCTGCTTCATGTTTTCATGGCGCTGATAGTTCCTGTTTTGTCTGAAAATGTTTATGAAAATTCAGGTAGGTTTCAGCATGCATCGTGGTGACTGTGGAAGAGCCAGGTGAAGCTATTCAGAATCTATGCCCTTCAGACAATAGCAATTGTGGAGTATCATATTTCCATTTAAGTACTAGTCTTTATGGCAAACCTACTGAAGCATCACTAGAAATGGGTCACATTGACCTTCTCCTATTTCTGAGCTGGCTGATGTCTACAGGGAAATGCAACATCCAGTCTTGCTTGCTACCAGTTAAACTTTGGACAACTGACCCTTGCTTGCTCTAGGAACAATCTGAAGTCTACCTGGTAGGACAGGATAGAGGAGGTTAGAAGGCACTGGACATCGAAACAAGGACCAGATCAATCAGGTAACTAAATTAACACCTAAAAGAGTAGGAAGAGAGGTCAAAAATGGAGTAAGTGTAAATAAAGTCCTTAAAAAAAAAAAAAAGTAAAATCAAAGACTTTTATCCACTTCTTTATTACAGTGAGATGAACAAAACATGAGCGAATTGAGGAAAATGCAATGAACATTGCCTGATAATGTTCTTAGATATCTCACACATGCTTTTGAAGACTCCTTATCTTGACTTTGAAGTACCTCTGGGATATGAATGGTAATTACAAGATTTGGGAATTTGCCAAGATTCCTGTGAGAACCTGTATCACCCTGGAAGCATTTTTGTAAGAATTCATCAGAGTACTCAAGTAAGGTGCTTGCTAAGTAAACAAATATTAAGTAATTTTGCTATCACTTTCTTTTCTAGAAATTTCAAAACAGATTTTAATTGCCATATTATAAAATTATATGTTTAGTTAGAATAGAACACACTACTGTCTCTCCTACAACATCTTGTGCTTTCCTGAATAATGAAATGAATCTTACAGGACAGATCTGCATATAATCATTTAAAGAAGAAAATTGCATTATGAGTTTGTAAAAGCCCTTTAAAAGTCAAATTAAGTCTTATCTTCTCTGTATAGAATGGACTGCAAGAACAGGAAGGTTACCGTTAAATTCTACAGCAACCAGGAATTATTTACCACTAGATTTAAGAAGCTGTTTTTCTTTCCTAAGAATTGCCCCACCATTTGGGGGGAAAAAAAAAAAAGAAAAAAACAAGAAAAAAACAGCTTTTCTACTGATTGTTAAGCATTTGTTAGCACTGATATACTGTCTGTGGATTATAGAGAGACAGTCACTGGTCGTGGTCGTCCTGGCTAGGCTTCATGAATGAAGATCCAGGGAGGGCTCCACCCATGCTCATCAGTGCCTTTTCCAAGCACTGATAAAAAGAGGATAGTGGATAGCACCCTCGAGCCTGCACTAGGGATTCTTTCTTAGGTGAGACACAGCATGCACAGAGCTGGACCCACCCTTTAGTCCTAAGGTTCATCTGCCAGGGCCTAGCAAGCTTGGACGCTGGCAGTGAGGTCCTTAGGATGGAGGTTTAACCTCTTAGCTGGAAGGCCTTACAGGGCTAAACGAGCTCCATCTGCCCAGGTTTGGAATCAGAGTTGTCCTTCTCCTAGGATGACTGCCAGAAGGCTAATGAGCTCATCCTACCCATCCAAGGATTATAGGAACATGGGTATCACTCCCCACACTTTCCCGTGGGCAATGAGTTTAATGCTCCCTCTGCTGTGGGCACAGTTATCACACCAGGGGCCACAGGAGACCACAAGGCATTTTCAGACTGTGCCTGCAGTCACTGGTAAACATTCACTTTAATACATTCAAGTCAATGGCGTTAGTTCAGCAGTGCAGCTCACGTAAACTATAAAGAAAAAGACAAAAGCTAAGCACTGCTATTTTCAGCACAAATTCGAAACATGTGCAATAAGACTAACCCTTGCCTTGCATTTCAGTCTTTCCTTGCTTCCTTGCACAAATGTAATCTAACAGGGGCACTTCATACACAACTTGGCACATGGGCTTTTCTAGCTCAGAAGCACGAGGTTGTTGCTGGAGAGGACATGTACACTGGGTTACAGACCTGTACTTGTGGGAAGGCAGTGGCACCAGTTTCAGGCAGCACATCAAGCCCAGCACATTCTCAAGTACTAACAGGCTGATCTAAGTTCTACTGACGTCAGGGGGGAGAAGTCTCACCCTTGAAACGTATTCCTCAAACCAATCAGCTGACTTCAAAAGTTTACAGTCCAATTAAAAGTGTGAGGTTTTAGGGTTTTTTTTGTTTGTTTGTTTTCTTAAATGCTACAGTCAACATATGTCCACTCTGCCCCACAGTAGAGATCCTGTTAAAGTTTAAATCTTTCACACCTCATTCAAGTGCCTTCCTTATAATTTTAAATTATTTGCAAATATCACACACCAATATCCACCTATGTTAAAGGTATTTTTATTTGCTGTAGGTAAGACTATGTCAGGGCCAGCAACTTCCTGTTCTACATAAATACAAGACAGATCTTACAGTTTGCATTCAGCATTGTACACAGTGAAACAAATTAGCTAATAATTTGAATTTTTTTCTTCCATAAACCATAGGAAAGACACTAAAGTTCTTCTTAAGAAGATAATTAAATATTAGATGAGGTATTTTAACAAAGTATATTTTCTCACTGGAATGCATCTTAAAATAAGTACTCCTAGTTTACATGACTTGGTGCAGTAAAACAGGACTGTACTAGAAGCATCCCCGTGTCCAGCTGCAACTTCATTCTCACAGTGTGATTTAACACTCTATTTTTTATAACTTGAAACTAAAATTTGCATTTCTATATTATCTTCAACCTGGCAATATGAAGGAACCTTATAACCTTCTGACAACCTCCTCCCTCCAGAAGCAGTGAGACCAGTTAAATAGCTGCAGAAACAAAAGTACCGAGAGATTTCTGCAACTTGCCCAGGTCAAAGAGAAAGATAGAAAAACCAACCTGATACTCCTTTTCCTGTGTTCAACTCACACATTTTGATTCTTTCTGTATTTATTCCAGGCCTAAGTCACTATATAATCTATTTTGTAACATCCACTTATCTTTTTGTGTGCAGGATGTTCCCAGTAGCCCAAAAGGACATGCAGACTAGTCAGCCAACGTACACAGGACAAAAGAAAATGGAACTGCTAGTTATTAGCTTGAGCTCATCAGCATATCTTTTATCAACCTCTTATTAACATATCTCAAACTATTTACAAATTGGGCTTTATCATCAAAATGGAAGTTTTATTTATATTTTCAACATAAAATACAATAAAATACAGTGTTGTGCTGACAGACATGCTTCTCTGCAAGAAAAACTCCTGCTTTTCTGCAAGAAAAATTCTGTCTTGTATATTCTCATTTTAGATAGATACCAGTCCTATTTTAAAGTTTTCCAGTATTCGGATGTTCATTGCAATTAGCTCATGAAAAGCAGTATTTATAAAGCACTGATTGCAGGCTGTACATAACTAGGGAGTGATGACATACAACAGAGGACAACAATTACTCAGTTTTGGTTTATCAAGTGGTAAGTTACATACATGCTCCTTCAAAATTCAAAAGCTAGCTTCCGTGGAGTCATGAACTGCTTCACCATTTCATCTGTGACCTGTTTCCGTCTCTCCTGATGAGCTGCTATCAAGGGCTGCAATGTTTCAATAAGAACCTTCTTCAGCTCCCCTGTGAGCAATTCCCCACTTGTGTATGCCTGTCAAGAAAGTGTTGATTGCTAAATATGCTGCTATATGGAAAAAGATTCAGTGACAAGTATTTCTTTAAAAGCCTGGCACTAGCAAACACAGATTTAAGATGTCTAAAAGATAAGCACAAGCCTTAGAAGATCATGCAGTATCACTGTGAAAATTTAACTTGCAAAATTGCTTGTTGTCGCTTCAAATATTAAGGCAGCTGGGCAATTTCACATGTGACAAATTATATGGGCTGAATAAGCCATATTCACAAGATTTTAACTGCAAAATCCTGTAATTATTTGCAGGAAACCGTGTATTTTTTTCTCCCCAGAATCGAGTTGAAATAAATAATAACTCTAAGATGGTTTTTGCAGTAAGAGGTACAAATTCTCATATTCTCTCACTGCATTTGGGTAAGAGATAGATGTGTTTAAAGTATCCTTTTTATAGCAAAGACACTCAGAATCTATGTTCACACTAGCAGTCATATTTAACAGTTGTTGATCTGTTCCAATTTGCTCTGAAACAGAAAATGCTATAGCTAGAAGCACAGGCTAACAGCTAACTGGCTCATCCCTGGTTAAAAACCATGGCTGAAGCCGTTCAACTATGATGTGAAATGGCAATAAACATGATAATCTTACCTCCTTTTGTCATGAGGTCATTTGTAATACCAAGTCAAGCTGCAACTGTTGCTGATGCTTACTCAGCAACAGCAAAATATGTTAACAAGAATGAACTGAATTGTTCTAATTTGTTGCAGTCGTTGGAGACCAGCGGAAAACTACCTAATATGTCAAATGTGCTCTAGATTTCCATAAGGAATTTACAACAGTTTTTGTGAGGATTAGTAGCTATCCAACACTACTCTGCTGTGGAAAAGGGTGGAGTGTTGGAGAAGAAACTGTAGCTTTTGACTTTCTTGCAGCAGTTCCCAGTCGGAGAAAGCTGATAAACCAATGTGACATGAGCACTACCAACCACAGATACTGCCCTCCCCAGAACGCACACTGCCTAGTATTGATGATGATCATAAAGCTGAAGGATGTGAAATGTCTTGCTACTACCCCTGGAGATGGAAGTCTGCCAGGTAAATTTAAGGCAAATGCAACATCTATGTAGCAGTTGTTGCTTGGGATCAGTGAATCAGTTGTTCGTAACAATTGTATTTCTTGCCATGATAAGAAAAACCAAAACCCAGCAGAATTTAGACATGAGCTTCTCCAGTTTTGCACATCATTTAGGTAACTTGTACATAAGGAACATGCAGAGTGTATTACACAATTAAAATAAAACTAAGGTGGCCTCATTTGAAAGATAGGGGAGATACTGTCTGTCCTACATGATGGTGTAGATCCTTATGAAAATACTAGGGATGCTGAGATCTTACTACTGAAACTTACAAGTGATGAAGAGTGCAAAAATAACTACAATTATATTCCTGAAGAAGGTTCATAGGAGGACTCAGTTACACCTTTGTCCTCCTAATAAGGAATGAATGAATAATATTATCTTCAACTTGGCTACTTACCTGCTTCAGTTGCTCAAGCTTGTCATCATCTTCTAGGAAGAAAGTCAGGTACATAAAAGACACATCAACATCACAGTTACCTCCGTACTTCCTGTGCTCTTCAATAGTATCTCTGCCTCCTGAGAAGGCATGTTTGTTAATCTGAAACAACAAAATGGTGTTATATAGTGTAATTTCAACTAAATTTTGGATTATTACATTGTAAACAGAGGTGTATCCAATCTTCAAAATTCTGTATTAAGGACCAGCTGATGATTGAGGGGGACAAGTTAATGCAGAGCCTCAGGACTAAGCAGGGATGCAAAAGGAGGTCATTAGAATCCACCAGGGAAAAATGGCTATACACATACTCCTCAGACTGCGTAAGAAGAACAAAAATGAAGCAAAAACTACCCANTAAACAGAGGTGTATCCAATCTTCAAAATTCTATATTAAGGACCAGCTGATGGTTGAGGGGAACAAGTTAATGCAGAGCCTCAGGACTAAGCATGGATGCAAAAGGAGGTTATTAGAATCCAGAAGCAAAAACTACCCGATATTCAGTCAAAAAAGTTCTAAGTCCCTCTTGCTGAAGCTGTCGGATAGAGTATGAGCTTGCATGAAGTGTACTTCATGTAAGAAAAAATACTTAGTTCATCAAGAAATTAATTTTGAAAGATAAAAAGAATCATAGAATCACAGAATGTTAGGGGTTGGAAGTGTCCCAGAAAGACCATCTAGTCCAACCCCCCTGCCAGAGCACGATCACCTAGACGAGGTCACACAGGAATGTGTCCAGGCAGCTCTTGAATGTCTCCAGAGAAGGAGACTCCACAGCTCTCCTGGGCAGCCTGTTCCAGTGCTCTATCACCCTCACTGTGAAGAAGTTTTTCCCTCATGTTAATACTACACCTCCTGTGGTCTAACTTGCTCCCATTCCCTCTTGTCCTAAGATTGGATGACATTGAGAANGGCCTCCAGTTAGACTCTGCTCTACCAACCACAACTCTCTGGGCTCTGTCCTTCAACCAGTTCCCAATCCATCTCACAGCACAGTCTCCCAATCCACACTTCTTAAGTTTGGCTATGAGGATACCATGGGAGACAGTATGGAAAGCTTTGCTAAAGTCAAGAAAAAACACATCCCCTGCCTTCCCTTCATCTATCCATCTAGTTCTGCCATCATAAAAGGCTATCAGTTTAATCAAGCAGGACTTCCCCTTGCGGAATCCATGTTGACTACTCATGATAAGCCTCCTCTCCTCCAAATGCTTGGAGATGGTGGCAAGAACAAGCTGTTCCATCACCTTTCCAGGCATGGAGGTGAGGCTGGCTAGCCTAGAGTTACCCAGGTCGTCTTTCTTGCCCTTTTTGAAGATTTCTTTGAAGAAGTCATAGAGAACTCTGAAGAAATCCTAGAGAGCACCTAGTCTCCTCCTCTTATCAGGTAAAAGGAAAACAAGAGAAAGCAGAAGTTAAAAGACTACAAAACTGTCTAGAATGGCTAAAATTAGATAAATGCCCAATTGTTCAGTCTAAACGTGAATAATTGCTGACTCTCCCCCTTCTTTTTTAGCATATCTTCTGATGGCATATGAACTGCACTAGTGAATAGCTCTACATGCTAATCCCATTCCCAGTAAATTCAGAAGCCACTGACCTATTTTAAAGATTTATACATGTGTAAAATTGTCAGAAGATGCTAAACTTCCTACAAATGTAAAGAAAATAAAATGCCAGGAAGAGGAAAACGCATTATTTCTAAACTATAAACTGAGCTTTCATTTGGCTCTTGTATCTTCTCAGATATCATCATCACTATCCAAGAGATACACATGCATATGAGGCAGATTTGTTGGTTTTTTTTAGTTCTGGTATCTAGGGACTTGTATATTTACAATTTCTTAACAGTCTTAGTATCTGTATGATTGTCTAGTGCTTTTTTGAATCTTTCTAACCATCATGTTATAGATGATGTCTTGTGGCAATGAATTACTTACAAAAACGATGCACTGATGAGTATCTTAATAAACTGTCACCTGTCACATTACATTTATACATTACACATCACAATATAGGACAGCCTGAATAGCTGTTTCAGTTGTCTGTAAAGCTAAATTTTAATATACTGTTCTGCACTTCCCCTCACCTCTCTTTAATAGATTTTGAAGGTCTTCGTATGAAATTTTTTTCTATGTCCCTCAACTTTACAGTTTGTATCCTTATTTAGGTGAAAGGGATTAAATACTACATGCCAAGTGAAGGCACACTATTATTTTATATAAAATGTTTCCTACATTAATCTCAAGTTCATTTTTTACATACTTTAGCACCTACTTGTTGACTGAGGGTTTCAATGATTTATCTATAGTGATGCAGTGTTTTCCCTGAATTAGTACAAACTTAGAATCTAAATAACATTTTCTCAGAAAACAAACAAAATAATTGAGCTGTAATTTGGTGCTGATGGGTGAAATAAGAATAGTTTATAATAATATTGCTATTCATCTCCATGGACTTCCCAGAAGCTTTTCAGCCTTTCCCAATATCTAGTGCTTTTTCATCTTCTATTACCTATAGGTTTTGAACCTCATTTATTAGCAATGTAGTAGTAATCTGAAAAATGCTGTAATCACTAATTTTAACCTTCAGTTTTTAATTTTCATGTCACTAGAAGTCACCTTTCCCAATACTTGGTCTTTCACTCAAGCTGTATTTTCACAAAGAATTGTTTCTGATGGGCTTCAGAAGGTAAAATAAATCTCAATTTGTCCTCCATTACACAGTACTTTACATTATGTTCAGAAGTTTTTCTTCATAGCTTTTATATTCCAAGCAGCTTGAATTGTTTTGTTACTTTTATAGTTAGAAGATAGCAGAATTAGGACATAAGGCATCTTGGATCTCATTACAGATTACTAGCTACTTGCCAGAGAAAAAAAAAATGGAAGAATGTTACCAACATTGCCATTAACCATCTATGCTCTACTTTGAAATCACAGCTTTTTAAAAAAACAACTATAACAGTGCAGATAAACCTGGAATTAGTATAATCCAAACACATGAAGAATTCCATTCTTCAAAACTGTACTGTTTAATCAGTTTCTACATAAGATAATGAATCATTATGAGATGGCTGTAGAGGATTCTGACCTATATGTTGGTTTGTCAGCCATAAGAGAGTTTATCCAAGCCCACTCAGCAGAAACAACATATACATCTTTTTTTCTTGTTTTGACAGATAGTTATTTCATGTCAGATTATGCCTATGTACCATATGAAAAGTATGGGAAAAAGGATTCAGATATGTTCAAACAAAACAAAAATGAGTTATTGTAACTGTGAGGACCACCACAAGTGCTATCATGTTTTACAGGTCCTTACCTTTGTCTTGATTTGTTTGGGTGTATCAGTGAGGAAGATAGAGGAGTTTGGGTCACTAGCACTCATTTTTGTTTGTGCTCCTTGCAGGGCTGGGAAGAAGACTGAGTGCAGTAAGGCTGGTTTAGGCTGTCCAATTCTAGGTGCTACATCCCGGGTCATTCTAAAATAAGGATCCTAGAACAACCATCAATAAAATCACAGAATAAAGTTGAAAAATGTGATTTAAAAGCTGATGAATGCTGACCTGTTCATATTGTAACAGGGGGGTCTCAAAAAAAAAACCCCAGAAAAACAAACCCCCAAAACCCCAAAACAAAGCAAACCTCAAAATGTTCCAGAACCTGCTTCCAATCCAATTCATCCAGAAGAACAAACCAACAAAATTCCTTTCTTTCATTTCCATAGTTTTGCTGTATCTTCTGACTCCCTCAATTAATAGGCATATTTACAAAGATTTACAGAAATTCAAATAGTGAAAACTATGCTTAGTATGCCTGAAGATGGATACAGACTAAGATGCATGTTTCCTCTTGAAGTGTTTCAACCAGCACAGAATCTGAATTAAATCAATCATCAAAGCTGGCAGTGTTGTGCTGATGATCTGACTTAAACCAACTGCAGTATTATTATTACATAATATTATGGCTGATGAATGCAATTACATCATCTTCCAGTGACTGTCCCTGTGACTGAAAGAGCTAAAGATTCAAACAGTGAAGAATCCGATTACTAGAAACAATATTGAAGTAATGAAAACCAAATTAAGTAAAATGATTTTCTTACCTGATCAATAGCACATGGGATAAGACACTGAATGTTCTCTTTGCCATTGAAGATCTGTGGAAATGATGAACTGAAGGATGGAGCTGCTTGAATAGCAGGAAAGCTGATCTTTCCTAGAAAACAACATGGAAAGAAGCCAATACAAGCAATGACAAATAGAGAGAACTTTCTGAAATAGCTAAAATGCACAACTGAATCATTCAGATACTTAGTTGAAGACCAAGATCTGTCTTTATCAAGCAGTGTTGCCTTATCTGAGGTAACTTTTTCATCTTTACTTTCTAAGATGCCAACAAACCTCCAGCTAACACAGAAACTATTAAAAAAAGGAAGGCTGTGATCACAAAGGTTTCAGAAGAGGTTCAACAGCAAATACTCTCACCATCATTGAATTATCTACCCTTCCCAGAAATACAAGTGACTCTATTATCACCCTAAGCTGCTAAATTTTTTTCTTTTTGTGAGAGAACAACTATAGAACTGCTTGCCAGGTAAATTACTCTAAGATCTTAGAATCACTGCTATATGCATGCTGTACTAGTAAAAAAATAGAGACATCTGAGATGCTTCATTTTATTTTATACACAGTGCTTAAATCACAGAGTGTCCATGCTGTTTTCCTGATCAAAAATCCTCTCAGAACACAAAGCAAAGAGCAGATTTTTCCAAACATGTAATGAAGTTATTATCACCTTATCAACTTTGATTAGAACACTCTGAAAACAAGGAGGACTCTGTTCCTTGGTGTAGTGATGGCTGAAAAGCTGTCACTGGCCCAATTACTGGTCAAAGAATGATGTTAATGGTCTGAAACACTGAGGTTTTAATGCCATCTTTGACACAGATTCTTTTTATTTTTTTGGCCAGTGTGATAGAAACCTGCAATCACAAAGTAAATGGAAGACAGAATACTCAGCACCTTGATAATTAGGCTTCTGGATACTCCTTAACTTTTTTTCATATATGTATATGCATATGTATATTTTCTCTGAAGCCAAAAGCTTCTACATAAATTTGGCATAGAAATTTCTAGGAGGCATAACTGACTACTGCTCCAATCACTATTAAAACAAAAGTTCTCTGTCATGGGCACTTCAGTGTTGGTGCTTTGTACATTGCACTTACCAAGGCCAAAAGAGTAGGTATCATGCTAGACATTTCACTGTAAAATGTTTTCTATACTAAAGGAATCACAGTAACATCCTTTTAGAAACAGCCTAGAAACATGGATCTTCTTGCTTTTCCTATCCATTTAGTAAGTGACAGATACTCATCTCTTTAAATTATTTCTTAAATGGTGCCACAAAAAAACAAAGCAAGTAACACTTCCAGCAAATGATAGTTTCCTACCAATGCAATCACTGTCTGTAAAGCCAAAGATTCCTTTCACTTGGTTAAATGTAACATGCTTCTGAACTTTGACAATGTTTCTGTAGAATCCAGTGCTTGTCCTGTGAGAATGACAGCAGAAAAATAAAGTAAGAGCAGGAAAGTGTTCCAAAAGTTGAGAATGTAAAAAAACCTGCAAGATTAGATCTCTCAGTGGCCCACTGAGATAATTAGCAAATTATTTACAAACAAGAATGAAGATTAAATTTATTCTTCCCTCTCCACAACATTTACTGCAGACATTTTTTGTTACAACTGTCTAAATTCAGAAATATTTTGATTTGAAAATGGTGCCAAAATACCTCACGGAGCCTGAAGTTTACTTATCCTTATCTGTGAACTCAGGTTACCTGAATGGATCATGTCTTCTCTGCTGCTTGATAGCCCCAGTGTGTATCCCATATGAGACACCGTGGTTCACCAAAAGAACAGAAGCTTAAATCCTCCAAATTCTCATTTTCTACAGGCTGAGTTTCCTGGCTGGATTTTCGCTGTCACTAAATATAGCAGCAGCATTTCCAAACAGAAAAACAGCTCAGCAACTTCTTCCTTTTTTATTTCTGCTGAAGAGCTGAATCAAAAGAAACAGCACTTCTGGCCTGCCCTCGTTCAACTACAGGGCAGAACTGTGTTAATGCAACTTTTCTATGGCAGGAAAGTCAGGAGGGTGAAAAGAGGAAAAACTGCTTTGTAGGCTTCACATTCTAGTGGCTGTACATTATACAGTTTATTATGCTGTTTGGTAATGCAGATAAAGTGTAAACTCATCTCAATAGATTTTGATACCATCTAAGAGGTTTCTTGGTGGTTTAGGTTATTTTTACAATTTAGCTGGTGTAATCTATTTTTCATAATTTAAATTTAAGCACTGCACACATTCATAGGTTATAAAGGACAATCACAATAGTATATATATAAAATGTTAGATAGCAGAAAAAACAATATATTTCTATTTCAAGTGTTGTAAAACTTGTCTTGAAGCTTTCAAATTTAAATACATTTATTAAAACATTGCTGGAGAGAAAATATAGGGACTTGTTTCTTTTCATTATAATGCCCTAAAGAAATTGATACTTACCCTAAATAGTCTAAATCAGAAAATATAAAGGTTTTATTGATGTCAAACCCACATGCAATGATGTCTTTTGCATTTTCTTTAGCATACTCATATGCCTTCTCAGTTGTCAGGTCCTTCCAAAGGTATTTCTCATCATCAGTTAACTGTATGACTAAGGGAACATCAAATACTTCTTGCAGCCACCTAATAAAAGTAGAAAGATTTTACCTCAAAGTAAATTAAAAAGAAGATGTAAGTCACACAGCTAAAGTATATAAAGAGCTCTGCTTTTCTTTTCTCTGTATGCATATGCAGTTATGTTTCTGTGAAGAGAATAAACATTTTATACAGATTATAATGACAACTTACCTGGGAAAAAGGCTCAAACTCATTGTTTCCTGTACATATGTGATCACCATTTACAATGCAAACAGAATTCAAAGAGACTCTTAGCTCACCAAGTTCAAGGTCTCCACAGGCATCACATTATAATGTTAATAAGTCTCATCACTAACTCATTTTTAAGGAGTGCCAGAGGGCTAAGGGTGCAAGGAAAAAGGCTTTATGGCATGTAGGGATTATGATAATTTTAGTGAAAAGGTAAGATTGCATTGTTTAAATTCATTAACATTAACTTCACATAAACAGAACTCCTTGCAATATATAATGTTGACAGTTCCATAAATCACATTCAACAGTTCCTTAGAAAAATAGTTTTGATTAATACAAATGGCAGAAGTAACTTACTTTGTGAATATAAATGGGATAAGATGACCAACATGCATTGCCTGAGAGGATGGCCCTCTGCCTGTGTAAAGGTAAAAGGACTTCTTATTTTCATAAGCATTGAGGATTTGGTCCATATCTCTAAAGAAAAAAAGAGGAAACATGATGCAACTCTTTAGGAAGACACATCCATAGCCAAAACTTTCTACTAAAAATTTGAGTGTTTTTAAAGCCAAATGTATTTATAAATAAAATATAGTATGTTAAGTGTCTTAGAAATAAAGTTTTATTGGCTAATTTTTTTCAATTTAAGAGTAGCATTGTCTCCTTCAGTCTCCATGAAAAAATAAAACTCACAGAAAAAGTAAAAAAAAAATCAATTTTTAAACTAAAATTAAAATTAATACCTCTCCATCTCCTTTGAAATCACTTAATTGGATAAAGCTTTCTAAGGCCTAGTAAACCAGAGCTGAGAATAATTTCCCAAGTAGGTTCAAACAACTGGCTTGGAATGATCTGGTGGAGGCTATGCCCCAAATGATGCTCAGGCACTTATTTGAAATGTGCTACCTGCCATAGCCCAAAAGCCCATAACAGTGCAGATGAATGACAGACTGTTGTTTAAGACTATTCCCTGAGCCTCTTTTGGGTAGCAGTACAGGTGCATAGGTCCACAGCCCACATGGACCCTTGCTGAAAACAGCAGTGACATCATAGGAGCCTTAGAGTGTTCTGTCAGGCCAATGCCTTTGGCTGCTAATGTAGAGTCAAACTGGAACCTGTAAAAAGCAAAGATTCTGTGCACACTTCTTCAGTTTGGGATTATTGAGGACATCTCAGAAACTGATGCCACCAAGGGTTTCAAATGTTGCCAGGGGAAATCTGCAGTAGTTGCTAATTCCAAATGACACAGTTGGTTTATCTTGTTATGAAAGAACATGGTCTTTTCCTAGCCATAGGTTTCTCCTAGTATTGCTCACAGGAAGTGTACTTAATAGCACCATTTTGAATTTTAGAACAAGAAAAACTCACCTGTGAGAAAAAAAGATTCCTCTACGTAGAAAGCGGTGAGGTTTTTGCCCAATAGCTCTTTCTATTCGATTGATCAGATCTGTGTCAATTTTACTGCTGCCAAACCGAACTACAATCATGAAATGTAAAAACAAAAGAGGAAAAAAAAAGCATAATATAGCTACAACCACATTTGGATTACTAAGAACATACCAATGCAGCCTAGAAGAAAAATGATAGCTCCTTCTTCAAGTCTCAGGTAAAATAGCAGGATTTTCCTGATTCTTGCCAGAAGTCATAGCAAGCACCTCCAGTAGTAACTCCAAGCTAGGTATCCCAATCACAACATGCAGTAGTGCTCCATCCATGACTGATTATAATTGCAGCCTCCTTACTGCAGAAGTATTGATATTCAGAACAAAACAACATTCTGAAGAAACATATTTAGCTCAAGAACTTGGCCTCTGTAAGCCATAGGATAAAACTGGCTATGAGGCTTTGAACATTCCTCTCCATTTCTAAATTGTCTGCCCACAGATCACGTGGTTTTTCACTTTCCAACCCCAAATACTCTTCTGCAAATGAATTCGTCTTCTATATGGATATGATTATGGGCACTGCTCCCCTCAAGAGGCTTGTAAAGGTAATGCATCATACTTTTCATGGCAATCAAGTAAGACTTATTACCTGGTGTTTTAGGAACTCAGCTGATTAATAAAACAACATTTTCAAATGCAGTCATTTAATTCACAAAAGGTTTGGTAAGAGTGAAACAGCAACCTCTGAAGAAGAGTGGTAATGCATCCAATCTCAATACCAACTCAGAGGTAAGCATTTCTGCTGTTTCAGACTTTCTATTGCTGTTACATTTTCTTCTAGAATTCCTGGTTATTATGCACAGCATTACTACAAGGCTGTGTATATAGTCATTAAACTTGAAGTCAGTAGGAATTAATTACTATAGGGGAAGGAAAACTAGGCATACTATTATAGAATCACAAAATGCTTTGGGTTGGAAGCAGTCTTCTAGATACTAACAATTCTCTTTTCTCCTTCTCCCTCACCAATATACATTTTTCTATGCACACTTTTCCTTCTCCTATTACCTTCTGCAGACTAAGTCACCATGCACATACATTTGGCATGATCTTACAGAGTTAAAAGAATGCTGACACTAGCAACTGAGCTCCCACAATCAAAGATATGATTACTGCCACATAAGGGTATATGTTCCATTGTGAGAAACAACCCACTAAGCAGATACCAGAAATATACATCTGAGGTACTAAACATGAATTGAAGATTGACAACAATAAAAAAAAGGCAAAAATAACAAAAATTGATTAATAGTTCTCTAATCTGTTTCTGTGCTTGACTCAAGCAAGCTATTAAAATAGTGGACTAGAAAACAAATAAGGAAATTAACTAAGCCCCTGATTCTTTGTAAGTTTTGTAACACTCCTGTCTAAAATATTTTCCATTATATTGTGTGTTTTTTGAATGAGATGCATCTTATTCATCCCAGCCCACACTTGGCTACTTGGTAGTGTGTCTTCTGAAGAAGCCATTACACTTACAGATTTCCACATTACTTTTGGATCACCCCTGCCCTCCCTAATTTGAAAGGCAAGGCAGATGTGGAGAGATGTCAGGAAGAATTCTACAGCATGGCCAGATTGCTCTATGCTCTAGCTGTTCTGCATCACAGCCACTGAAGATGCAGATACAAAGCAAGAGTGTTTTCATTAACATAAATTCTACTAACATGTAGACTACATTATGTAGAATAACATGTATAAGTCCTCATACCAGAAACCAAACTGCTAGTAAAACTTATTTTAAACTGAATAGTTCTTTGCAAAGTATTTAGTCTTCTATAGAAAATGCCCACCTGGGGCACTTTCAACTCCTACAGCAAATTCTTTAGACATACAAATCCTAAGATTAGACATAAATTCAATGTTACCTATAATGATTTTGATAAGGATTTGCTGTGAGCCTTTCCCATTTTTGTGATCATTAGGAACACTGTACATGAATTGCTTAGTAGCAGTGAAGAAAGTTATACCTATGAGTTTGTCATAATCCACGCCTTTAGCATTTGATGTCTGCACAGTCCAGGGGTCCACAAAATCCTCATCCTCTTCTTTAGTTGTACCATTGTTTATTAATACAAGATCTTTTGGAGGCAAGCCTGCCTGATAATCTTGTCCTGTTGTTGTTTTATATGAGAGTTTTAATGATAATAGCATCCTCACTGCTGCATCAATTTCATCCTGAATAAAGGAAAAAAAAAATCTGTTTAACTTAACATACTTGAAATAAACAATTACACTAACATCCTAACCTTTCAACATCCTGCACCCATGCTCTGACTTGAATTGCATTATTTATAAACTCTAAGCCTTTATTTACAAGTTTGCAGCATCACTGCCAAAGGTAAGAGAAAAGCAAATAGCAGGTAACTAGCTCCTAATCTGCAGAATCTAGAGCATCATCATTGCCAAGATATTTAAAGCACCTCTGTCTCCCTTTTCAATTCCTGCCTGAGGGGGAAAAAAGTGTTTTCCTGCTTTTTAGAGATATACCAAGCTTAACATTTTAAGCACAAATTTCTGAAATACATAAACATAAAATAAATAATCTAATTTACTTTACAATGCTTTTAGTGGCTCACGTTAAAATAATTTATTCATTAAAATTCATTAACAGACTTGAAGACAAACTAGAACAAAAAGTACTTTACAGCTTAAATGGTTATGACCTTTTTAATACAAAGCTATCGTAGTATCTCATGCAAACAATAAACAGATCAACAATTTGACCTCCAGTTTTCAAGGCTTACTCCCATAGGCAATACATTAAGAGAGTTCATACTAAAACAGAGCTCTTTTTGCCAACATGGTGATGATAGAATAGGAAACTTGAAATTAATGGCAAATTACTAAATTACTTAAAGGCAATTAAGCAGGGACTCTCAGTACAGTTTCAAGAAGGTGTATTTGCTAATGTGTACAATAATGCATGGAGAAAAAGATTTTAATGAAGCATCTAAAGCCAGGGAAGAATGCAAGTGATGCAAGTTTTACTTGAAAACCAAGTACCCTGGATCCTGTCACATAGCATGGTAACTGGTGGATGCAAACTTCTAAATCTATGACTCTCTGCTCCTACTTTAGAAGTAAAGACTTTGCTCTTGCTATCTTGCTCCAGGTATGTCCACAATTTACAAAGCCAACATAAATATTGTTTAACAAGATTTTTTTTTCTTACTGCAATACAAAAATAGATCTCAGGACAACCATATTCTTCCACACTTTTAAAAGACAGACCTAACTTGAAATTGAAGGATGGGTTCAAAACACGGAAAGGAAATACCTTTGGCGCTTTTCCTGCTTTCAGTGCTCTGACTTTCTCCCCTTGTTCAGTTACTCTTTCAAACAGCTGAAGTGGACTCAGAGATTTCAAGTCACAGTTCGGACTATCAGCCATTTTGCTAGACTGTAAAAGATCTGTTTATTTACAGGTCAACTAAATTGAATGTCTTCCAATTCTTTGGCTTGTAGATTCAAACCAGCAGCAACAACAAGAACTGTAAGGCAAAAAATAGTGTGTTTTATTCTTTTGTGTATATCTTGAAGATTTGATGAACAGAATACGAATATAAAAACTATACTGACTCCATACCTAATTCTATTCATATCAGAGTGATAAAAGCAGAGACATTAATACAATGAGCTTCAGTTTCACATAGAAATGAACTGAGACTGAGAAGAGTACTAAATAAATTTAGAGAACACTCTTAATGTTGTTTGTCTACCTATTTAACACTAGAACACCTTTTCAGACTCCTAATAGAAATAAAAAGTAAAGTAATTAAATATAAGTATGATTCAAAGAATCTCAGAACAGCTGATAAGAGTTTATCTGATTCCTGATTAGTTAATGTTTTTGCACAACTTCAGACCCTGTCATTCTGAATGAGATTTCTATCATATGGAATTTTGTCTTAATGTATATAATACAGTATTTCAGACCAAAGATATACAAAAGAAAAGCTTAGTCATCTTCTTTATTGCTTTCCTCCAGAGGTTACAAAACACAGCGATGACTGGTGAGAAATGCTGCTTTCTAAAGAACAATCCATCCTTGCATAAGCAATAGGCTTATTTGTTTCTCAGAACTACATAGGAAAAATAATCCCAGGAGATGACTTAAGATGATGAGATGTTCAAGAGTAATAACACAGTAGTCTTCCTATGTCTGACATATACCTTGATCACTGGAGCTTCCTAGCACAGAGTGCGCCCATGCTTCCATGAATATGCATCTCTTCCAGGCTAACATCTATAACACTGTATATATTATTAACTAACAGCAACTGAGACTTTGGAAAACTACAAGGTTTAAAGTACACTAACACAGAAACCACAAAAAGAAGCATATAGTTTCTGTTACCAAACCCTTTAAAATAATTTTGACTCTATGTCAGAAATATCTTGATCTTTGTCCCAGCAGTTATAATCCAAAATGCAACAAACAAACTCTGCTCTACTTAATCACATGTAACTGAGTATCTTTCAGCAATTCCTAAGCAGGAAACTCCTTTAACATGGATGGCAGTGAACTAACTCCTATGTTCCTACCTCCCATTAAGATGGCACAGAAATTCATGGTATCCTAGCAATATCTTCCTCTATTTTTTCTAAAATTACCTGATAAAATGACTTAAGATAATCTCTGATCTAAGAAATCCAGTGAGTCTGTTATCAACCTGCCATGAGCGAAAACTCATTTAAATTGCAAAGGCAGAACTCCTTATTTTAAGAAATCTATTTTCAAAAATTATTTATGATCAGCAGCTCTCTGTACAAAATTATGAGGTTTATAGAAGTACATACACTCTAAATATTTTCATTTTTCTGATTCAAGCGTCATGCTGTTTAAATATTCAGAACTGAGGAAAAACAAGCATTAGCTTGATATGGGAAGAGAGTTTGCAAACCATCATGGTTCTGGTTATAGTGAACTTGCTATTTCTACATAGAAGGAAAAAAGTGTTAAAAATGGGCAAGGAAGACATCATCTGTCAGAAAAACAACATTGTACATGAAAATTCAACTATCTTAAATTAATCCATTTGGGATGACCATACCACAGTAATAAGGTATACAGAGAAGCATCTTGAGAATTACAAAAGAATTTCATAAAACCTGAGGTTGTTACGAGTGAGGTAACAGCGCAGATCTTAATGACAAAAGTGAACTGAGGGAAAAGTAAATTTTCCATGAAAACCACAACTGTAACTTGGCCAGGTTGTGAAGTGCTTGCCTCACAATCTTATGCAGTCAATTTATGCAATCACTTAAGCTACTGTACAGGTTTTTCACTTGAGGAAAGTGATGTCATCTCAAACATTAAACTGATGCTTATTTTATATGCACTGTATTCAGAAGTGATAGTGACAAATGCAATGCAAGTAGGAAGAGTAATTTAACTTTATAGTGAGTTGCAAACAGTGGTGTGTGTTATAGTTTGGATGAAATAACGAGACTTGTGGATTGGAAAAGGCTGAACAAGTTTAACTATTTTAATAGAAAACAATGGCAGAGGCAAATATATATATGTATAAGCATAGATACAGAGCCAGCACCAAGATCCAAACCTNGTGTGTTAGAAATATCAGCCACCTCAAGCATTCTCTGTCGTGCTGTCCGTGTCTGTGAAGGGGAACTCTGCCCATATAAAGTCCTATTGACTTGCAAAGGATTATGTATCCCTGGAGAGACTCCCTAGCATATTACTGATCCACTGCTATGCATGGAGCACGAGTTTACATGATAACTAAGGTTAATCATAAAAGCTGTTAATAAAAACACATGTTCATTGGTCTCCCTTTTTCCAGAATGAAAAAAAAAAGGAAGAAACTAAAGCATATAATAGTTACAATAGCTGCTCACCAATATTTCAAAGCCTTCCTTCTACAAAAAAAATCAGCCTAATCACAACTTTGGTTATAGTTACACCGTATATATTTAAATTGTCACTGTGAAAAGCCTCCCTCTGCCTAGAAAACTTAAGAAGGCTGATTTGGCAACTGGTTAGTCACCAACACATACCTATCATTAAGGCTTTGTTTATCAGACAGCTGCAATATTCCCAGATTTCAGTTTCAGTTCAATAACCTGTGAAAGCTGAGAAGTGTAAACATCCACTTGTTAATTTGCTTCATCTGTTAATGCTGATACCATACAGATTAATAATTGACTAATGTAAGACCAACTAATGCATTATCAGTAACATTCAAGGTTGTAACTTAATCTTGATCCCTTCAAGCTTGATTATTAACACTTTGTCAGTGTCAGCATTTTATAACAGACCTACCTTCCCAGTTATGGTGGTCATCAATTTATATACGAAAACGCAATAAAAATGTACAAGATGATTCCATGAGCTGACACTATGACCACTCAACCGCTCTCATCTGAAGGAAGTCCAATATGAATCTTTACCATACTACAGCTGTTAAGAGCCAAGCTCTTGTGCAGGAAGGGCTAGGTACATCATTAACCAGCAAGTTGGTGCTTCTAACCCTAGCACCCCGCAAGGCTTCTCTAGCACACGTCTGCCTGGCCGAAGGTAAAGGCACTTGCCAACTCTGCCCTCCCTGGGCTAGGCCGCATTTTCCAGCGGCCAGGACGCAACCCCCTCCCCCTTCCCACAGCAAAGGGCTTTTTCTCCCCCCGCGTTGTTGAGGCCGCCATGGAGGCTGCGGACCCTTAGGGAGTGGGGGAAAAAGCCCTCCAGTGCATCGATGCCTCGCAAAGGGAGCGAGGAAACGTGCCCGGCAGAGACTCTCCAGCGCCCTACACCGACGACAGGGGCGGCAACAACCTACTAACAAGCCCCTCTGCCGCTCGCCGAGGTCTCTCACAGAAGCCCCATCCCATCCCTGGCCGAGGCCTCACCCCCTTGCCGAAGCTCAGCTCAAGTCTCCTCTCCTCACCGCTCCTCTGTCACTGCCATTGCATCAGCCCCCAACCGGCACGTCACTCCACGACTCCCGGCTGGGAAACGCATAGCTACGGAACTATTGTTTCATATATTCCTTCCTCCTCCTGCGGTCACCAGCCCAACGAAGCGTCCTTCATATCGCCCACAGCGATAGGAGAAGGACTCCTCTGCGCCCAGCGAGCTACGTATTGACCCTTGCCCTTCTCAACAGGCAGTCCCAGAAGGAGAGCTGTGACAGGCAGAACCGTTCTAGCGGGGCACCTTGTTTCTACCCGGCAAGCTTTTAAACACGGAGCTGCTGCCAGCCGGCTTGTGAGTTCCGGGCTGCGCTCCCGGCGGTGGGTGTGCGACACAGGTACCCGTGGGGCAGGGGCGGTCCCGAGGCCAGGCTCTAAGGGAGGTGGGGGGAATAGCGGGGAAGGTGCTAGGGACGGAAGGGAGGAGAGCGAGGGTTAGGCGCATGTATGGGGAGCGGCAACGGCTCCGGTGCCAGGGAATCATAGAATGGCCCAGGTTGGAAAGGACCTTAAAGATCATCTAGTTCCTACCCCCCTGCCATGGGCTGGGACGCCACGCACTAGACCAGGTTGCCCAGGGCCACATTCAGCCTGGCCTTGAACACTGTCAGGGATGGGGTAGCCTCTTTAGGCAACCTGTTCTAGTGCCTAACCACCTTCCGTGTAAAGAATCTCCTTCTAATTTCTAGTCTAAATTTCCTCTCCTTCAGCTTATATCCATTCCCCCTTGTTATATTGCAGTCTGACCAGATGAAAAGTCTCTCCTCTTCTATCTTGTAATCCCCTTTAGGTACTGAAAGGCTGCTATAAGGTCCCCTCGAAGCCTTATTTTTTTTCCAGGTTGAACAACCCCATCTCCTTGAGCCTCGTAGGGGAGGTTCTCTAGTCCTTTGAGCATCTTTGTGGCATCTTTGGGGAGAGGGGAAGGAACTGGTCTCCGTGCCAGGCTTCTCTGGAGGGCGCCGACCCAGTGCCTCCGGCGGGGCTGCCCCGATGGGGGGTGGGGAAGCCCTTTCTGGTGGTGGTTTGGGGGGGGTGGGTGTCTTTCTTTCCCTCCTTCCCCCTCGGGGCTGCGGGCCGTTAGGACGCTAAGAAATGCTGCGGAGTGGAGGCTGTACTCCTCGGCAGCTCGCACCGGGGCCGCCAGGGCGGGCGGGTTGGGGGAGTGCGTGGAATCCCGCCGTGAGTGCCAGTGGTGCTGCTCTCGGCTTTCCTGCCGGATATGGGTTGGTATTTGCAGTCACTTAGCGGGAGTGTGGCCTTGTGCATGCCGGACCTACCGCTCTTGGCTCTAATGTGTTCGGATAATTCAGTCGTGTGATAAGGAAAGAAAAAGAATACTCTGTAAACTTCCCTGTTAGCTCAGTGCATTGTAAATCGTTTCGTTATTAAATTCACAGTCTAGTTGTGGTGTGTTTCTAGTGATGTATATTGTGTTTTCCTCCCCGCATTTTTCTTTAGGTAGGGTAACATAAGAAACTTCAGGGTGATGTTTCTTTAAATGGATAGTCTTAAAATGACAGAATGATTTCCTTTTATAAAAATACTAATGCATATTGACATGTGTGGTGGCATGGATTTATGCTGATCAAATGTAATGGGATAGTTTCTTTCCAGTGTATCATAGGAAAATTTTAACTCAATGTGTGGTAGGCACCATCTTGCAATTACCTCTGAATCTCAGCTTATTATTTTTGTCTGTGTGTGTGCTGAGAGAAAATAAAATAACTTTAAAAAATCTAACCCCATCCACTTGTGTATTTTCATCCAGAGGTCAGGTCCTTACTGTGTTTGTTCTTTGAAGAAAATGTATTTTGGCTGGGGTGTTTTCAGCACCGCACTATGAATAGTGACCACTTCTTGCAATTATTGAAGTGCAGTCCTTCAGAGTTGTTATTTGCAAAAAATTTGCAATTTACTGCTAAAATGTTCAATATACTGGTTTTGAATTGAACTGTTAGTTAAGTTTTCCTGAAACACGACTTTTTTGTTTTTGATATTAAGTGAAATGCTCTTTTAATAGATGAAGCTATATTATTAAAAAAGATTTTGTCCTTGTTCCTAGGTGCTGTCGTTTATAGCTGTCATAAACTTCAGATAGACACAAAATGTTCTCTAGAGAGAGATCTTGATGCTTTTATGTGCTAAAATGTTGGTCACCTTGTTCCAGTTAAACGTCTTGATCACTTATCTTGGAAAGGGTCTATGATGATTATAGAAAGGTTAGAGTTGGAAGGGACCCTTAGAAGTCATCTGGTCCAACCCTCTTGCTGTAAGCAGGGACACTTATCACTAGATGAGGTTGCTCAGAGCCATAGCCAACCTGACCTTGAATGGTGAATATGTGTGTATTAATCATAGAATCATAGAATGGTTTGGGTTGGAAGGGACCTCTGGAGGTCATCTAGCCCAACCCCCCTGCACTGGGCAGGGACATCCCCAAGTAGAGCAGGTTGCCCAGAGCCCTGTCAGGCCTTACCTTGAATGCCTCCAGGAATGGGGCCTCAACCACCTCCCTGGGCAACCTGTTCCAGTGTTCCACCACCCTTGTGGTGAGGAACTTCTTTCTAATGTCCAGTTTAAATCTACTCCTCTCCAATTTAAAACCATTGCCCCATGTCGTTTCCCTGCAGGCCTTTGCAAACAGGCCCTCTCCAGCCTTCTTGGAAGTTCCCTTTAGGTACTGGGAAGTCACTATTAGGTCCCCCCGAAGTCTCCTCTTCTCCAGGCTGAACAATCCCAACTCCCTCAGCCTGTCCTCATAGGAGAGGTGTTTCAGACCCCTGATCATTTTCGTGGCCCTCCTCTGGACCTGCTCCATCAGCTCCATATCCTTTCTGTATTGAGGGCTCCAGAACTGGACACAGTATTCCAGATGAGGTCTCACCAGAGCAGAGTAAAGTGGCAGAATCACCTCTCTGGATCTGCTGGTCACGCTTCTTTTGATGCAGCCCAGGATGCAATTAGCCTTCTGGGCTGCCAGCGTGCACTGTTTGCTCATGGCCAGCTTCTCATCCACCAGCACCCCATGTCCTTTTCTGCAGGGCTGCTCTCCATCATCTAAATAGGAATCATCTTAATAGGAATCTGTATTCTGGTTCTGTGCTTGGAAATTTCATTATAGAATACAGACCATAACATATAATGTAACACTTCTGTAGGTGAAATGAAACATGCTTGTTTTAATTCAAATAGATCTAGTTCTGAAGTACGATGAGTAATCTCAAAAAGTTCCAGAGTACTGCACCTGTAGTAGTATTTCTGGACCTACATTTGTGGCATCAATTCTGCAAATGCTTATGTAGATACTTTCCATACAGCATTCCCATTTTAATCAGGATGCTTTCGAGGGCAGTTTCTTTGCTGACATAAACCGACAATTTCAGCAGCTGATCTGAAAGTGTTGTGGCCTAAATCACTTTAGCATAATGAGTGCTAACAGCTGGGCAAGGAAGCAAAACAGATATAAAGTGTTCCATTTAATCAGTCTTACGAATTGTAGGAAAGGAGTACTTTTTGACTATAAACAGCAGAGGTTGAAAGATTATTTTTGTGGACACATCAATTATTTGAATGTAGTTAACCCTATACTCTACATGCTCCATCCAAATTATTGGAAAAAGCTTGGTGGTATTTGTTATTCAGCATGTTACATACACAGTCTCAGCACAAGATGTTTTTCTCACAGACACTTTGAAAAAAATTATTCCACAGTAAACAAGGTGTCTGCACTCTTACTTTTCTGTCAGTAAATGGAGATAGTGAATTTATTGTAGCTTCTGGCATCTGTCTGTTGAGTAGAACTAAAGGCTATGTGGATTGCATTGGAAAGCAAGACTACTGAATGGGTCAAAAACGTATTTATTCTTTAAATTGCTAGTTGAATCCCCTAATACTTCTTTCAAGTGATCTGTATTGCTGAGAAACAGATATTGTTAGAGTGACTCCAAATTAGTTTTAGTGTTTGTATTCTTGTAAATTATATACCAAAACACTGCATAATTAATTATCCTTTTCTGTGTGTGTGTGTGTTACTGCAAGGAAGGTTAAAGTGGTTTGCAGTGATTATGTTGCAAGTATGTTTTCCTTTTCATACTCATTTTCATTGTTTTGTGGTATGCCAATGCATCTCTGCATTTGTATGAAAAGTGCTTGGAAGGAAATGGTGTTTTGTAATTGAGTGTACAGATGTGTAATAGAGGACTAAATTCCATTAATAAACAGGAATAAAATGTATGATTTTTTTTTTGTTAAGTAAAACTTATTTACATCCTTATGTTACTCAGCTTGTAGTTTCTGTAATAAACTGTGCTCTGAATAACCAATTCTTTGTTGTAGATCATAATTTTGGAGGATTCCAGCAGTGAGATTTCTGGAGTCTGCTGTGTCTAGCCATGAGTTCATCACTGGTTGCTTATGATGATTCAGACTCTGAGACAGAAACTGGAAAGACTGAAGTCTCCAATACTTCTAGCAAACAAACGAGCCATCCAAGTTCTTCTGTGAATCCTGTTCAGTACTTGGCATCTCGTAATTTGAGTACAAAATCTGTGTATGAAATACAGCCTACTGAGAACAGTGACACAAGCACCGTTTGTGAAGATCCCTCTGAGCATTATGCACAGAATAATAACGCTGATTTGACATCTCCTTATTGTAGGAAAGCATACTCTGGACATACTGCATTACATATGTCCTATAAAGACTATGAACAGGGATCAAGCTCTTCAACAAACTCTGGAAACGGTGTTTCCCAGAAGAGAATGCATAAAGACAGTACTACTGCTGTAAGAGGAATTAGACCATATATCCCTAAAAGATTGCGTCAAGAAAATTCCTATATGCCTGAACAAAAAGTATCTGATGAGAGGCATGGCTCAGATTGTGATGTTAAGTTAGGCATATCAGGAGAGCAGACTTTGAGAAAGATCTCTGAATTAATTAAGCCGTATTTGGGATTCAAATATAAATTAACTGAAGTCCCCAAAAGCTTAGTGTTTCACATGTCTAAACACAGTGGCCCTGTTAATGAAATCCAATGGTGTCCTGTACGAGAACAAAGTCACATGCTTCTCTCAGCTTCTATGGACAAAACAGTCAAGGTAATGTAAAACGATGCATTGTGGGTCAGTCATCAAACTTAAAAATGTTACATTATGACCTTCGGGGAGCAACATCCTTCCGTGTGTGTGTTTAACAGTTCCAATGTATTCAGAATTTGGGGAGATGCTTTGAAATATAAAACCCCGCAGCCTGATTCTTCACTATGCTTACAGTCTGTTCCATTATTTTGGAATGTGTATGTTTTTAGTTTGTCATGTCAGTGTTCTAGATCTTAAGTTAGATTTCTACCAGGTCATTTCTAATAATCTGTATTAATGGCAGGTTTTCATTATTTCTTACCTTAATGTCACAATGACACCATGGTCTGGCTATAGATTCTGCCTTAAGTCATTACACAACTGACTGCCAACATTGGACTAGTATTTTGAGGAACTCTACCTTTTTGACAGGCCTAAATAACTACTGGTGGAGGAGGTATGGCAGATCAGATGGATTTTTCATTTGAATTAGTAAGGCAGGTCTAGCACCCCAAAAAGATTTCCTGTCATGATCTAAGGAGTTTGTTTCAAGGGTTAATTGCTCAATACTTAAAGTGCATTTTCCTTCTAGCTTTAGTGAATTTGGCTTCAGTTCTCTGTTAATTTAGTCAGTCCAGTGAGTCTTTTATTTTAACAATGGGTAATAAAAACTTTGTGTATGTGATTTTGGAGATATAGGACTAATGCCACCTCTGGGTTCAAATAATGGCCTTCCCAAAGGGGTTTACACAGGAACATAATTTTGATAAGAGTGCACAGAAAGCTTCCTTCTTGATGGAAGGCATACATTATTGTATCTAACTTGTTTAACATGGCAGGTCCAATTACTTTGAAACTTGGTTCTAAAAGAAAGTTTTATGTAAATTATAATAAGTAAACAGGCAGGAGGAACACCATTTGTATCAGCATACTTTTAAAACCAAAGAAAAGGAGGGAACTTTAAAACTGAGTTTGAATTCTGATTTCATATAGGAAAATATTAAATTCTCAAAATAAAATTGATAGGTTTTTTACTATTTTGCTGTTTAACTTGTAGTGGAGAATTTAATTTTATTTAGTTTAGCTTTTGTTTGATTTTTCTTATCTTAGAATTTTTTCTCTCCTTTCCTTGTGTCCCAGTTTTGCCATGGGGTCCCTATGAAATATGTTTTGAAGTGGTGACATTCTTGAATATGGACAGTCTGTTAAAGCACTGGCTCTCACAGAAGAGAAATCCTCAGATCTATAGTGTGAATAAAAATTACTCCTATCTCTTAAGTTATAACTTCTTTGATGGTGTGATGCACTATGCTGAGTACAGAACTAGTAAAGTCTGAATGCTTTGAGCTGTGGGTAATTACTCCTTTATCTTTCCCAAACTTTTTTTTACATACTTGTCTTAAAGATTAAATAGAGGGAAAAAAAGTACCTTGTTTCTCTTTGCAAGTGGTCTTTATTATATTGAATAATTTAAATCTTGGCTGCTACTTGAAGAATAGACTTAAAAAGAAAAGACCAATATGTGCAAAAAGTGCTGATGGATGTTTCTGGTAAGCACCAATTTAAATTTGGATTGTACAAAACTGTAAGCACTTCAGACTTCACTATGTCTGAACTTGACTTTTTGCCTTAAACTGTCACACGTGCTTATTGTTTTTTTACTATCACAGTTTGTTGATGCATGAAGTTATGAGTGTGTTAAATTGGATAAAACAATCTAAAATCAAGGTTGTTCTTGCAATGTAAATTTATTAAAAAATGGAAATATCACATCTGTTTTGTCTTCCAAGCAGAAAAGGGTTATTTTTCTAGGGTAGTGTTAGCATCCCTGATTGGATGCACTCTGTAAAAGTAAAGCTGTTTTTTAAGAAGCCTAGTTGCTTTTAGATGTCCCAAACCATGGAAATTCATTATAAATCGAGTATGTTAATGTTGGCAACACTTCAGAGCATGTGGGTCTAAAACATTAATAAAAGAATAATGTAACTGTTACAAAGTGTGTTAAAACACACTTCTGGATTTTGGAAGGTGGCCAGGGGAGAAGTGCCTATGAATGGCTCTTACCATTCTTGCTTAATGAAATCGAAGCCTGTAATGATCTGAGCAGTAGCAGCTTTACAGTTTGTACCTTTTGGGCCAGTAGAGGGCATGGTTAGATTAAGTATTGACTTGCTGTTATAAAACTAATTTCACTAACTTTCTAGACCCACGAGCCTGTAAATCTCTAGTGGCTGTCACAGCAATAGTTTATCTTCTGGGGCTTTTTTTGGCTGTCTACCATTGCCTGAAGTTCTCAGTTTTTCTGGTGTAAGCATAAACCAACTAATTGAAAATGCAGATGTAGAAGTACTATTTTTTTTTCCCCCCTGATCCTGTACCTTCCCACAACTTACCTTTTCTGTTGTTTTCTACCAAAAGCACCTGCTTGATATTGCTGCTTTAAATACAGGCAGTGGCAGTGTGTTCTCCTTCCCTTTAATGAGAATATGCAGACACTCAGGATGTTTACATCATTTACTTTGAACATCTGATTTGCATAAAACTCAAAGCACAGTTAGAATCCTAAAATCCCTGTATGATCAGAGAGACTAGGCAATCCAGAGCCTCAAAATTCTGTGCTTTCAGTTAGTTATTTGAATAATTGTGACTGAATGTTTTTATGTGTAAATGTCTTTGATTCAATCCCTACATTCAGCCTATGCATTAAGGTATTTTTCTTTTGAAGGTTCTAATGTTAGTGAGGATTTCTCAGAATTCAGAGTTCTGTCTAAGCATATCTGACTGACTGTGGTAGTGTAAATTGTACTTAAATCAGAAGATCTACAGTTGTATGCAATTTTTGTAGTTTTAAATCAAACAGTTTTGCATCTTTTATATATTCCTGTGTGCTTAAATGCTTTCCTCTTTAGTTTTTCATTACAAGCTAAGAATTTCCCATTTTGTTGTTGGTCTGGAAAAGGAAGAAATAGTTATCTTAAATTAGTAATATTTGATTCTTTGTTACCATCTAAGTAGGAAGAAATAGTTATCTTAAGTTAGTAATATTTGATTCTTTGTTACCATCTAAGTTACTATTAATAAATCATCCATATCACATGTCTAGAATATGTAGAACTGATTATATGGTTTCTTACATTTTAAGTGTGTGTATGTATTCTTTTTAAATGAGGGGGAAAAAGAACAGTCTTCCTTTCATATTCTCCCTGATTAACCAACATACACTTTATCATCTTTATGAATTGGTGTAAGTCATAGTAAAATGCTTGCAAAAAATAAGTTGTTTTCAGTTTGTGTCAACTGAAGAACTGCCTAGTGTCAGGAAAGATCTTTGAATCAGTTTGTGTAAATATCTTGCATGTTTAGAAGTAATGCACTGTTTTAGAAGATTTTATAGTTTTTGTTAAAAGTATTTGCTGTTAATTTGTTGTGTATGGCTGCATGTAAGAAAACCTAACTGGTTATCAAGTGGTACAGTTGAAAAAAATAGTTACCAGCTCAGGGTTGTAATTCTCTAGAGTAAATATTTGTACCAGCAGATGGGGCTCCTCAGCATCTTAGAAAGGATTGGTAACTACACTGTGCCTCTAAAGTCTGGAAGACTAATGTTTGCCTCCGTGTTGTGCATTGAAAGGATAAAATTAAGTTTGTACATGTGTTGCAAAGTGTATAAGAAAACTTCTTAGAGACCTGCAAGTAAGAGAGAACTTTGTATTGGAAGTGATCTGTATTGCAGATTATTTACCCACAGTTCTTCAAATCTGGAGCATTAATAAAAGAGTATTTAATGCTAAATTTTAAATTTGTAAGGAATGAAAAAACCCTTATATATAGACTTTGGCAAGTCTTTTATTCTATGTTTTCTTAGGATTTTGATCTTCTCTTCTGGAACGGGAAGCTGATAGTACTTCCAGGCTAGGTAGGTACAGAAAGGGGCAGGAAACCTGATTTAAGTTAGGGAAAGTACTGTTGGGAACGGTGCTGTGGCAGTGCTCTTCTACACTATTAGATTCCAACTGTGTTATCAGTGGTTTATGTTTCTAGTTTAAGCATGTATTTTAAGGAATGTGAAACATGATTTTCTGAACTGATTATACCAGCTTTCTGTGGACAACATTTCTCTACCTTCTGTTTTAATAGCTGTTGTAAAAGAAATTTAGGCTACTACTGTCATTTTTTGTTTTGACTACTTAAACATTTTCATTCTTGTCTAGTATTTTTTGCATAAATTTTGAAATTCAGCACTGTTATTGAAGGTGTTTAGTTTCTGTAATTTGGATATTCAACACTTTTTGAACCTCAAACCCTGTTTAGGTATTTTTGGTTTAGAACCCCAAATAGAGACTCCAGAGTTACAGGTTACTTTTGAATACAGCTATTTATCTTACATATCAGGGAATATAAAAGGTTGTCTTTTGAAAGGTGTTTACCAATTACAGAAACCACTATACTGCATTCACATTGTTAGTGTCTTTTATTTGGAAGACCTTGTAATAACACAGAGCCATAGATATGTAAACATTTTCACTAGTTACCTATGCTGGACATAGCTTTTTAACAGCTCTTCATAACTTCAGGCCTCCCATACCATTAGTCTATATTTCCTATTTTGTCTTAAAATGAACATCTTTAAGCATCTGTAAACTTTTAATTCTGTGTTCCTAGTTTTCCNTAATATAATATAATTATATATAATATAATATAATTAATACAATATAATATAAATATTATATGTTAATATTAATATTAAATATTAATAATTTATTAATAATTTATTAAAATTAGTTTAATAAAGTCAGTCTGTTGAACAGAGGTGTTTCTTGCTTCATGTGATTATGAACACAGGAACACACCAAGGTAATGTCTAGCCCAGCAGTCAATTTCTGGTAGGATCCATAGGTAGATGCTTAGAGAAAAAGAACAAGTCAAAGGTGCCTTTAAATCCTCTGCTGGTGTCTGCTTGTTTTCAAGTCAGGGGATTTCTGAGCTCCAAAGTAGTTAATCTTTGTAATGTGCTACCTTGAGATCTCTTGCAGATACTTCTTCAGTCTTATGAGATCTAGAATGATATATGATATTACTCATACTGGTCAAATTTCATTTATAGATTTCACTTCTTGGAGTGTATCAGCTACTACAACAAATACCATTGTATTCATATTTTCAAAACCTGTTATCCTTTTGCAGTTGTGTATTTGTTAGGAGAAAGATAGCATAATAATCTATTCCAAGACTTTGTTTTTCTTGATCCAGTTGTATTGAAATGAACTGATGGAACATGATAGCATCCATTCATCCATATCATGTATGTGACACTGATGGCAGCAATACACATTTCCTAGATACTCTTGTTACCCTGCCTCAGAGCAGGCAAACAGTTCTATTTTCAACCATTCTGCACACAATTCACTTGAAATAGGCAGTGTTTCTTTTTGTTCTGTCACACGAATGTCTGTTTAGGAAGGAATGAATTTAAGCTGCCAGCATATTTCCTCTAAGCTCATGCTTAGCTGTCAGATGGCTATAGCTCTGTCACTGCTAGGCTAGATTCAAACTGTTCACTAAGCAGTATTGGGTATTGTGCTGCTAGTCCTCAAAGCATTGCAATTCTTAGATGAATTCTAAAAGTCTAATTGTGACAATGCTCCTTTAACTGTAGCTGATGCATCAGATGAGAATTTGGGGAGTCATCCTGTTTAATGCATTCCAATTTAATGGAAATGCTTAAAAAAAATATCTCTGATGTTGGTATACTTTTAATACTGTATTTTAAAAATAAGAAGTTTTCCCCTTTATCTTGGAAAGGGCAAGGAAATGCTTATGTTCTGGAGACTATATGCTGCTTACCTGGATGCATGAAAAAATAATTGTTCTTTTCTTGTTGAAGAGGCTGTTGCTGAAGAGGCTACTAAATAGGCTATTCTGAAATACTGAAGCTGAGTTTTCTTTGATACCTTGTTCTGACCTTCTTCCTTTGCCTGTTTAGAACTATGTGTATTTTTTCCAAAGACTTTAAGCTTGCTGATTTTTTTAAGATGGAGGTACACTTATTATTTAATAGGTGTATATACAATAATACCAGTTTCCTGAGTACTGAAAGGGCTTCTTTGTATACCTTGATCTTTTTCTAACAAAATTATTTCATACACCTCAATGACAAGTATTCTCCATAATGCTTATTTTGTAGGAAAAGGAACATCATGCAGGAAGGAATGTGCTTGACTGTTAATGAAAGCTTCTGGCTGTGCTTATGCCTAGATGATAATACAGGTCAGGATGCAGTTAGTTCTTGCACAATTGCTCTGCAAAAGCCATTAACAGAAGTCAGCAAGGAACAGTTCATGAAAGTGGTAGATTTTGGTCTCTTTATCCCAAAGGTATATATGGGTAAATGTTTTTTCCACATTTGGTGTTTTAATACCTAGCTACATTTAGAGCTGCTACATAGAGATGTATTTTTTTAATTATTTTCTTGTTTCCAGCAATGCTGTTGTCAAGGAAACAGAAGTCCTTGTAATGCCTTTGTTCACTTTCTCAGAACCCACATCTGGAGATGACTTGTATAGTTTTTATTGTGTTCTTAGTAGCTAACACACTCTCGTGTCTCAAAGCTTTTTTTCCAAAGGAGTATGTTTCTTTGAGTATAAATAGCATCATCCACATCTCTGTGCTGTTTGTTAGGCCATTGTTTTATTTCCTTCTTCACTAACAAGAACTAGATTCAGTGCTGTGTTGGATTAGAGTTTCTTTGAACACTTGTGTGAAAACTGATATTTTAAAAAAAAGGGGGAACACAAATGCAGAGAAACTCTCAGGTTCTGTAAGGGCATTAGTTTTTCTTTACACTTGGAAATGTCTCCTGAATTAGGATCTCCTTTAAACAATACTAAAGTAGTACCCAAAGTGTTCTTGCAAAGTGTTTTTGACTGTTTTGTGGCCTTGTTAGAGGATGTGGCTGTGGGGAAGAAGAATGGGAGAAGATTGGTATTTGATAGCACAATTTATATATTCTTGTGTTTCTCCCCCAGACTGGGAACTCTTTAAAGAAAAATTCAGAGAATAAAGTTCTTCCAAGATAGTTAATGAACCCTGGCTATCTCTCTCATCTGGGGCTTCTGCAGTGTCTTTCCCTTTTATTTGACTGCTTAGATTGATTAAGTCTTGAGGAAAAAATACCGAGACCTCTGTGAAATTTGGTTGACATTGGCTAATAAGTGCCAAGTGACCAGAGGTGAGATGCACAGGAGGACATGGCTGTTGTGACAATGTTATTTCACAAATAACAGAAATCCAAAAGGTTGGAGGATGTCCTTAATGATGTGGAAGAGAGGATTCAGCTTCCTCATGTTGCCTAAAAAGCGTTTTGGTTACTTTCATCATTACTTACAGAAATATCAAGTGTTTGACTGTTTGTTTGTTGTTGGTTTTTTTTTTCTTAGAAACCCATGTGTCCTGAATGGCTGAGTTCTGTTCTTCCTTTCTACTGAGAACTCTTCTGTTTACTAAGTGTCTCTGAAGTAGCCTGTAGCAGTGAAATAATCAACCTTGTTCTCCCCCCTAGCACAGTCAGCCTACTTGGGAGGAAAAAGTCAGAGCTGGAGAGGTCAATGAAGTAGTGTTTCTAATGAAATTTAACTGATAATGTCATAGGATCTCTCTGGGTAGCTGCTGTGGATTTGAACATCAGAATGTCACCTGAGATGAGAGATCCATCTCAGATGGTGTTATCTCCTGTCATGGATGCTCCTGGATTGCTGGTGAAAAATGAAAGATTTAAGTGCTTGGAAAAAAGTGGAGCTAGAGTAGTTTTAAGTTCTGAAGTTACTGTAATACATTATGGGAGTATCTCAATTTATGTAACAGTCGAGAAATTCTGAATATTTTTGCTGTTTAAAAATATAAATAACACCAGTCTAACTTTGCTTCTTTTCTGAAAGTCTGGCTTTATAGATGCATTCACATACTGCTATATATTTAAAAAAAAAAATCTGCTAACAAAGCTACAAGGCATCTTATGACTTTGATTCCCTGCCTCTCTTGGTCTGTTGATGTTGTCAAGGCAACATTTTTGAGAAGCTTTGCTTTACTTTTTCAGGTTCTGTAGAGAGATTACTTGTGTAGGATTTATCCAGCATCAAGGTTAGAAACAAGGTGGCTGAAGTTTTTATTCTTTTCAGTATGTTCATGTCCTTGCTTTTTTTAAAGCAGATTTTATTTTTAGCATGTGTGAAATAGCTGCATCTTTAAGGTCATAATATCAGTGAATGTCTCAAAGACTGCTGCTGACATTTGATCTTTAACATGAAGCCTGCTAGAAAGATCTTTAATGACATTTTGCTGTGTATTTATGCTATAAAGACAACTGTTAGTTATGCATTCCCTTTAATTTAAAGGGAAAAGAAACATTAATAAATTTCTCGTTCTTCAGACAAGTTACTTCACTGCTTTGGATCTAATGACTTGCCATCCTTTATCATCCATATCATGTTTCATTGCAGTAATCCTCCCTCTTCAAAGAGAAAGTGTTTTGTGGCTAGTCTGGAACTGTGTTTGATTTGTCTCCAATATGTACGTGCTGGCTGAGTGGCTGCTTAGGATATTATGACTGAACTTTACTTTCTATGTGCTTGTGAAGGCTTTTTACTTATTTTTTAATTTAAATAAAAATGCTGATTTTTCTAACAGGGCATTTATAAAAAATGTAGTTATAGAAACTTAAAGCTTTCTGAAATGTTTCAGTTGGTTAATGGCTTAAAGACATTGGGTGTGCTGCCTGTGCTTGCGTGTTGTGCATGTGCCAAATGAGTAATATCTTGCCTTCTGAAGTCAGATTTTGGGATTCGTCCTGTTCTCTAGTTGTTTGGTCTTTTTCCAGGTTTGAATTTCCTCCTTAAAATATTTTTTTTCCTCATTCTGAACATTGTGATTAGTGGAATTGTATACTGTTATATACTGAGGAAGGGACAGAGGTGATTCTCTATGGACAGGATGGCAATTAGCTATGGAAGTGGTTGGGGATGATACAGTCATAAATATGTTAAAGCTTGGCAGATGTGTTAAAGATAGCACTATGTTAACAATGCAAAAGAAATGAAAATTAATAAGGTAGTTCAATCTTATTCTGCTTACTAGTGCTGAAATAGCACTAGTTATGAATGGCCTTGTTGCCAGCACAACACATAGCTGCTTGTCATAATTAATAGTTTATTTTCATAATTAAATACTTAGTTCTGCTCATGTTTAAGACTGGATTATGTCACTGACATCATGGGTTTAGGGTTGCATCTGTGTTTTCCATAGCCTAGGATTTTTTTATCTTTTGTTCTTTTTTGGAGTTATTAACATTCTCAGTAGCCTTGGGAATAATAATTTACTTTTTAGTTGAAAGAATGAAGAGTTGTAAAGAAAATGTCACTTGCCCAAGCTCACTGATAAATGAATGCAAGATTCATTGAAGCTCAGTTTTTCAGATAGCTGATGTAAATCAGCTGATGTTTACAACAGATAGCTGTTGTAAATCACTGACTGCATACTGCCCCATATAGTTAGATGTTACTTTGAATTAGTGTGGGCAATAAGGCTGCAATAACTACTACTTAAAATAAGAAAGCCACCTGGTTAAGGCTGCAGATGGGACAGAATTTGCCTGTAAATGTGAATTAGATTATTTTAAATTATTATTTATTCCTAAGGGAATAGAAATCTGGCCTTAAGTACAACTGTTTACTGTTATTTTTAGAACTGTTGTAGTTATATGTCACTTTGTGCTATTGCACAAATACTGCCAATTGGACACCTGCTTACAATGTTATGCTGTAGAACAGCCACCACTTGACTGGTGATTGGGTTGGTGGAGGTTGTCTATGGCTGTTGTCCCTGCTGTGCCAAGTTCTCCAAGTGGTTACTGTGCAAGCATGAGACAGCTTAAATTACTGCTTTTCAGTTGGTGTATTTGTGCTTATTTGTTTTATCATGAACTATGAGTAGAAGAGATGGTTATCTGATTTTATACAGCTACGTATATCAGTATAAAGCTGGAAAGCATGAGTAGCCTTATCCGATTCACAATTTTATATCAAAAAAGTATGATAATATTGAAGTACAGTACAAATAGATATGTTTTGAATTTTGATAGCCATTGTCTCACTGAAACTTAAAGCAAAATACACAAACATCTTAAGTGTTGGTCACTGTTGGTTCCCCCCCCCC
>VWZO01018205.1:16101-26449 GCA_013396975.1 Bucco capensis | reverse complement strand
CGAAGCCTAGCCATACAATGTAACCTCCCACTGCCCATTCTATTCTGCTGACCACTTTATATAGGAACAGAAGCAGTTCTCATGAAACCTCAGTAATAGTGACTTTTGGAAAGTTTGACTGTAAGATATTTGACAGTATTTTTGGTGTTCTTACACACAGTAAAGAGAGGGACAAGAAAGACCTGTACTAAGTTTTACTCCTTCATTGTATTTTTTTTTTTTTCCTGAAACATGCCTTGAGCACTTTTTGGAGAACTGCAATTGTGATTTTATTGACTAGTTTGCTTGAAGATCACCTATCTGAACTTGTCTTTAGTAGGAGTGCAGCAACATGGTCTTAGTTGTTACTGTTGTTCATCTCCAGAGACTTCATAATTTTTTTGTTTTCTCAGTCCATTTACAGCTTAAGAAAACAGATTTTGGGGAAGGTGGGTAACATGTATATCTCTTGAGGAAGTTCTTCCCAAAGTTGGGATTGGGAGTCTGAGATGTATGCGCTGTTTAGGGTTGGGTACTGTCCTTTCTTTGAGAAAAGGATCAATGCTTTTGTGGAGGATGATGTCTTCCTGAGCCAAGTTGAGCTGGCTACTGTTAGAAGCAGGGTACAGATTTGGGGTTAATAACCTCCACCATGGAGTGTCTCATACCTTTCTATGTTCCCCGGGCAGTTGGCATTGCACCTTTGAAACAGAATGCTAAATGTGCACTTCCTCAGCTAGGCAGCAGCAGGAACTCTGTTAGACAAGGCCAGGAATTTCTTGGCACTGCACATTTGTTTCAGAACATTTGATATTTCTATTTTTAGAAAGATTTCACCTCGTTTTTCTCTCCAAATACAATTCTTGACAAAACTTTCATCAGGAGAGACTCTGCAGGTGTGGAATAAAACTGCTAGTTGAACTGGCTTGAGAGATACAGACCAGTAGGACATCCTTAAAACATACAATTATTCACACTGTTATTTTGTCTGATGAGAAATCCTCTGTGTCAAATAATTGCAGAGCAGTAGAGTGAAATTAATCTGTTGTAACTCAGAGTGCTGCTTACTTAAATGTTTCTTCTCCATCTTTGAGAACATTATTCATTAATCTCTTTTCTAGTGGAAGGAGACTTCCTTTACTGTTAAATGAATAAAGAATAAAATACCAAGGCATGACAGTTTAGACACCCTGTTCTTGGGGTCATTTTTTCCCTATTTTCAAGGTTTATATCTCCAGGAAGTCTTAATCAAGAGCAAGGTCAGTGTTGATGATCAAAGCCTCCTTCCTACTCTGAAGACACTAATAGTGATATTTTTTTCCCCCAAGAGAATCATGTCTACATTTTCTCATTTTTCACAATTTTGCATTATACATTGTATGCAATCCTTCTAACTTGGTTGAATTTTTCTTTTTTGCAATGAATTTGACTTAGCTGTAAAGAATATAGAAGAAAGTATACAACCTGATGTGGATAGCATCTTTAGTATACACAGTAGTGTTAGCCCTGACTTGATGATGAATACTCTCAAACAAGTATCAGTCTTGTGATCTTAAGTCCAATTAAAGAAACTCAGACATTTTATTTTTATCTCCATCTGATGATATGAGGAATTTATTTTGAATTGTCTCCTCTGAGAAAACAATCAGAATTGGTGGGGTTTTTTTCCTCTCAGCTTTTGCCTGAAGGAGATGATCTTAACAAAGGCTGTGTACTTGCATTTGAACACATATCCCTATATTAGCAGGTAAGCAAAGGTATCCAATTATCCTGAGCAACAAAATACATGATTACAGGTCTAATGATAGTTTAAGAGGTGTTTTAGATGCACTGAAATCAAGGACTTGAAGCAGATGAACTTAATTATCTTTGTGAATATTCACAATCACATTATGTGCTTTAAATGTCACATTTGGAAATAGTGCCTCATTGCTAGTTAATTAACAATAATTACTTAAGGTAGTACTTATGTTTCTGGAATTTCTTACCCACTGTGAAAAATGTACTTTGCTTCTAAAGGTTTAGCAATATAAACCCCAGATTTTACTTAACTCATTGTTAAATTGTTAGTGTTGCTTAGGCCCTCTGTAGTTTTTACCTCTAACATTGCTGCATGGAAAATCAGTTATTTCATTCCCTTTGCTCAGCTACATTTGGGCAGTGTTTCTAATGCCTGAACCATGCTCTGTTTTTCTTTTTTTTTTAAAAAGTAAGCAGTTGATTTTTGTTTTTAAAGCAGAATGAGAGAAGCAGTAGCAAATTAGACTAGCAGTCTAGATCCATCATGAGGTGTTAAAAAGGTGTGTTGACATCTTTAGCTAAAGAAATATGGCTTATGGTAATACCAGAAGGGTTTTTTCACTCATAGCACCTATGCCTTATATGTTTTTCTCTTTGTAAGGATGGCTTTTCTTGCAAAGAGCATTATACAGCCCAAGATAGCTTACACTTCAACCAAAAAAACCCCTCAGATCCTAGAAAATCCTCCCTGTGTTCTAGTTTCCAGCTTCTCTCTTCCATCTTTCTTCTTTGCCTTTCATGTAGAAACTTAATTGAAATGTCAGAGGATTCTCTTCAAGGTTTTTTCCTTGAAAAATAAATCTTTCTTCGCCAGTGATAGTCTCCTTGTTTGCAGCAACACACTTGATGTGCTTATGTGTGTATATGTATTAAAATACAAAAGCTGTCTCTATATAAATATATATATTAAGAGCTTTAAATTAACAGAAAACCTTTATTGTCAAGTACCTGTACTTAGAGCTAGCTATTCTCTTTGCCTGCATGCTTAATTTCCCTATGGGAATGAGATGTCCATTGAAATCCTGGTAATATTTCATAACTTGTATTTCATAATATTTTTCTATAAAATACATTAAATGCTCTAACAATAAAGTTTGTAGTTTGTGACAGCACTTGCAATATGCTAAACAGATGTTTGAATTCTCAGACATCAGTTGAGAGCTAATTTGGAGAACAGCAAGAAAAGGTACTAAATTTTAGAAACAATCATGAAGATGAATTGAACTAATTATCTGTACTTTGTGCAGTGGGAGTGGAGATAACTGCAGGTACATAAAGGCATAACCAAGGAAGTGATGAATATTAGTTGGAGTGGTAAAAGTATTTTAGTGATGGTAACATAGAGCAGAAGCTGAGTACATGGAAGCTGAAATAATAATTTGAATATGATTGTGGAAGAGTCTTCAATGTCATATATATAAAATAGCATTGGAAATGCTAAGCACTTCATTGAGGAAGGTTCCCAATAATAATTTTCCAGTTGTAGAATGACTTGGAGGAAACAAGCTTTTCACAACTATCAGGTTTTGATTTCAGATATTTGGAAAACATCATAAACCCATTCTAACGGAAGGTCATGTTCTGAATGTCAAAAAGCTTTCACCTGTGTGTGTGCAATGTTAGATGGGTTGAAACAAAATAACACTTAATGTTTAATTTTTTTCCACCATTATATATGAAGGGCTCTTGTCTTTGTAAGGGCTGATGGGAAATCTGTTTGGGTATCTCAGTACAGAGCTTGGCTTGTCAAAAATTTGATATGCAGCTGCTGGTGCTATGATTATTTTAGGAATTATTCATTTTTATGTGCTTAAATAGGAATTTTATACTTCCGAAAAATATAATCACTAATATCCTTAAATTTTGGCTAATATAAAGCAGCTTGTAATGCTTCTAGAATTTTCAAATAATCCAAACCCAAAATACTTACATTAACTTCTATTTTTTAAGTTATTCATTCTGTAGTTCTACAGTATGGCTAGNCTGCTCAGTGCGGGGAGGTTGGAACTAGATGATCTTTAGGGTCCCTTCCAACCTGGCCAGTCTATGATTCTATGATTCTATGAGTTTAATGCTCCCTCTGCTGTTGGCACAGTTATCGCACCAGGGGCCACAGAAGAACCTCAAAGTGATTTTCAAACTGTGCCTGAGTTCTACAGTGACCGTGAAGTAAATGCAGTGAAATACTTCTAGTAGTGAATCATAGAATCATTATGGTTGGAAAAGACCTCTGAGATCCTCAAGTCCAGCTGTCCACCTAACGCTACCATACTCACCACTAAACCCAAGTGCCATGGCTTTGTCACACTGCAGTGAGAAATGCTGAACCAAATTCTACCTGATACGTGGCTGTAGTGCTTAAACAATTTTGGTGCAGTAGTGCCAAGGAGTTGAGAAGTCTGGGATCGATAGTGGAAGTTCTTTTTTCGTTCATGTGCATGTTTCAGTGCTGCACTGCAGAAAGCAGTTAAGCCAGCCCAGGCGCTAGAAGCTGCAGAGCGGCTTTGGTGTGATGCCCTCCTGAGTGAGGTAGGTATTCTTCTGGGAGGAGTGAAACAGTGGGATATCTCATGATACCACTACATTGATGTGGTGATTGAGTAGGTTTGCACTGTGGATGTAATCACAGGCAACTCCTACTGATAGACAGAATAATTAAACTTTATTGCTTGCTAAAATGAGGTGTGTTCATCAGGTTTAAGAAAAGTGTGTAGGAGGGGCAGTGGTGTGTGATTTTACAAGTATCTAAGTATTATATTTGCTTATATAGTTAAAAAGAATTGATTGAGTCCTATGTAAATGCCAAGCAATGTTTGCAAGTGTCAGTATGTTAATATCTGCTCCATGATGACTCTACATTGTCATTGATTCCTGGTGTCATGTCAACATCCAAAAAAGGAGAAACATAGTTTTTAACCTGGTTCTAGAGTTTTAGCGTGGAATATTGCTATTTTCATTTCCAGCTTCAAAGGTATCCTTTTATACCAGCTATAAAATGAAATTTAGACATAAATCTTAATATGACAGAACCACAATAATTATGCAAGATTTTTACTTATTTGTCTTAACTATTACTACAGAGTGATATAATGGATATGTTTTAACTTGTACAATTCTGAGTATTTATAGATGCTTTCACCCACTCTTTTATAGCAGGACTTCTCACTTGAGCTGTACCACTAGCTTAAATTAAAAAAAAATAGTTACATCTGGCAAATAGCTTTGAAACATTTGAATTTCAGTAATAATAATCCTTTAATGCACAGCTTATTGTATCTTAAATTGCTGTTATTTTTCTCACCATGTGATAACTAGGTAAACACACACTTTTTAGATGCTTATCAACTTTAAGAAAGAAGTATTATGCTTTTTAAAATTAATATTAAGACTGTGTTTAATGTTGTTGAATCTATTATTAAACGGCCCTCTGATGTATTACTAAAGAACAGGCTGTTTACCAAAGTCTTTTGGAGGTTGTGAAAGCAATAGTTGTTCTTTCAAGGTTATTTTTCAAATCTTAAATTTGATGCAAACTGTTCTGCTTTGTATTAATGAAAAATATAATCAAAGATCTGTTGTTCACCTTCAGGTTTGCTAGATCACTGCACTATATTATAGGAATGTAAGTGAACATAAAAAACCTTCTCTGCTGACCAGATGTGCATTAGGTTTGCAAATTACCTACCAATGCCCTTTGGGATAAAGTCCTTCATGATATCATTGTCAAGAACTTAATGTTGAGTTGACTTATGTAATAGATTGTTCTTCAAGATTTCACAGGAGAGAGATTAAATGTTATAAAGTACCAAGTACAGAAACTCTATAGGGCAATCTAAATGATGTTATAGAAAATGAACTATATTACAAAGAGGAATATTAAACATATCTGCAATCTTCTGTAATGTCATATGAATGCCAGGCCCCTTTCTGTGTAATGGATTGCATAAATATGCAAAGGAGAAATAACAAAAGCTAATCAGTTTTGTTTTATATAAAGCTGTTAATATGTAGATACTTGAGTTCCCTCAAAAATGATGCATGTTGACATTGTGTAAATTGCTTTGAGAGGAGGAGCTGCTGTAATCATTTCACTTGAAAAGTGAATATACTTAAAAAGAAAATAGGATGATACAGCCAATGTTGTACATCTGTGCTAAAATTACTGTGAATTAGTCAAGTGTCAATTAAACTGAGACAGTTCAAGTAATGCTAGTGTGGGCTTTACCAACCAGGGAAGCAAACCAAAACTGTACCCCTCTTTAGTGTAGAGACACATGGATGTGAAGAGCAAGAATTTGAGTGATGGCCCTAGCATGCTGGAGATAAGTGTTGAAATGAAATATTTTTGTCTGTAATGTAGGGGAAACTGGAGGAGAAGGTGAAACTTCTGTTGATCACAGTAAGGTTCTCAGCATGCTGACCAGCCCTATAACTGTCTGGTGCCCCACCAGTAGGATGACAAATAGTTGTGGTGATGGCTTTACTGAGTGAAGAAAACTGAGTTCTGGTCTGTATTGATGCAAAATGGAGTGGGGGGAAGCAAGAACGGGGCGGGGGGAGAAATTGTTTTACAACTGGTTTGTTCCTAGCTAGCTACTGCAGAGCAGAATTGTCTCTACTACTTTTAAAAGTCATGAATATGCTGAGGGAATACCTTTTGTGTGCCCTGCTGCACACATGAAAGAAAACCTAGGGTCTGTGGAAGACAGCTATCCCTATCTGTGGTGCAAGCTTTTCTTTGAGTCAGCAGATCTTACAGGAGGAACTGAATATCCTGGGAACCAAATGAATCTTTGAGAAATCTAATTCCAAACCCGGGCAGACGGAGCTCATTTAGCCCTGTAAGGCCTTCCAGCTAAGAGAAGGACACTCTAATAAAACCTATGTCCTAAGGACTTGGCTGCTAGAGTCCAAGCTTGCTAGGCCCTGGCAGATGAACCTTAGGACTAAAGGGTGGGTCCAGCTCTGCGCATGCTGTGTCTCACCTAAAAAACAAATCCCTAGTGCAGGCTCGAGGGTGCTATCTGCTATCCTCTTTTTATCAGCGCGCTTGGAAAAGGCACTGAGGAGGAGCTTGGGTGGAGCCCTCCCTGGATCTTTGTTCATGAAGCCTAGCCATACGTACCAGTGTGGCTAGATCAGTATGGTTTTCAGAGGTTGCAGCTTCTCTGCCTTTTAGAGTGATGGGCAAATACTGTGTGTAATGTGACTGATTCACTTGCCTTCATATATGGACTTGGTAGTGCCAGAGTTTGTAGTGGAGGGGAGCTGTGTAGTGCAGAGGATGCTGCTGGTCTGAGGAGCAGGCATCTCTGTTCAAGAGTATTTGTTGCCAACTCCTACTTCTAGGTGAACATCTTTTATAAACAAACTAATTCTAACCTGTACCTTCAGTTTATAAAGGCAGAAGGGCCTGTTTCTGAATAATTATGTACTACTCTAGTCTTTATTTACTTTAATCAAGTATTTCTGATATTTTAAGTTGAAACATCCATGCATGGGTTGCTTGTCAATGTTTCAGGTTTCACCTGAACAGGAAATGTGTCTATGTGCTATGCAAACAGCTGAAAGTGAAGGTTGCCCTCTGAGACTGTTGTGAAATGCTGGAGGACTGAGCTTGTGTGTCCAGAAACTACATCTAATTAATACTGGAAGAGTATTGAAAAGCATCAAATGGAAATAATGTCTTGTCTCAGCTACTTTTCATGCCTGTTTTTCTGTAATTCCAGATATAAGTAACATCCAATAATTAGGAATTGACTAGTGTCAGTGTTTTCTTTACTACTACTACTTTTGACTCAAGGGGGTGGAAAACACTTATTTGCAGGTGAGATTAATATGTCTTGAGAAAAATATAGCACATGGGGTAAAACTTTAGCTTTTGATACAATAGCAATGTATAATCTACAAATTCTCTAACAGAAATGCCTATGAAATGGTTATATCAGTCTTGTTTACTCTCTTAGCATTAGAGTTTTTTTTCAAATAATTTTCATTTTTCCTAAGTGTTCTGTTTGCCAGTTTTGACTTGAAAGACTCCCATGGAGGCTATGTTAATTATTTATATTGGCAAAATCCCAGTCAATTTGTATGCTTTAGAATTATTTATGTTTTCAGTTTTGATCGGGTGATTAGATTTTTCCTTGTGCTACAAGTTAGCTTTTGATGTATGGCGTTATTAGATGTATTTCCAAGAGTAAGTGGCCAACAAGCAAACTTAGGATAAGTCTAATAGCTTGTTATTAAAGATTTACCAAGAACATAGTGGTGTGGGGTTTTTGTCTGGTTGGGGTTTGTTTTACTTCTCTTGTTTCTCTCTTTGCCAGCTGAAAATGTCAATGTTTTATCTTAATCTAGTAGTGTTTCCTTAAAACCATTTTATAGGAAGATGGCAGCTCAAAGTACACTTTTGAATAGGTTTTTATTTTCCTTTTAATGGCAAAACCATGCAAATGAAGCTTCACAATTAACAATTATGAAGCCTTCCTTGGGAAAGGGTTGCTGAGTTTCTGTGGGATGGAAGATGACAATAAAACACACCAAATAATTGGAAATGTATTTCATAGGCATGCTTAGTATGTTAATGCTGCTTCCTGAAGCTAAATGTAGTGTTTGTACTTAACTTGGTTTTTGCTAATTTCACCAGGATTAAAGCTTGTTGACATAATTGCAAATCAGTTTTCATACTACTGATTAGTTTCTAGTAGTGCTGCTAACTGCAGTATACTAGTAGTATTATAACTTCTGCCTGTATAAAGCCCCCTGCATAATAACAAAATAGGAGCTATCTATCTTAAGATCTAATGTACTGCTCTGTTTTTTTATTTTTGTAAAAGAGAAGGTTTTCCACCTCACTGCTTTGATAAATGTACTTGAAACTCTTTAATAGTAAAATTTTTGGGGAAAAACAATGAAGTGAGACCTTGTGCTGGCTATCTCAGCTAATTGAATATGTTTTATTTTATGCTTCTGTTCTCATTTCTACACTAGGGAGGGTGGTGTAGTAGTAAACTATCAAAATACAAACTCTTATTCAGATACTAAAGCAATAATAAGGTTGTCTGTTTTTCATCAGTCACTATTCCTGTGTTACCTCTGCTGTAAGAAGAAAGCTAGTGGAAATCTGCAAGTGCTTGCTCAAATGACAGCACTGATACAATACTTCTTACACTGTCCCTAGTTTAGGAAGATGGATATAATTTAAAATATGTTTCCTAGCACACTTTTAAACATTCCTAGAGCAAGTATTCAACACATCTAAAAATGTGTTGACTTTATCTAGTTTTACAGAATCCTGCTAAAAAACTTTTTTGGGACACTTGGTTTACAAGTTAAGCTGATATACCCCAAATGTCATCAATTGTAAGTCCATATAACAATCTAACCATCTATTTACATCCTTCATAACTCTATAAAAATAAGTTTATCACAAATTTTACCTTCTACTAAAACTATAGTATTTAGCTCATTGTTTTAAGAAGACATAAACTGAAACAACAAGGAAACATTCTAAGTCTTCCTGTAGTTATTCTAGGAATTTATGTAAATTACAATACATGACTATTCAAGATTAGAATTTTTTTTTCAATCACACATTACTTTTCAGCCATTTGTTGCCTTTTTTCCTGGCTTTCTCTTGCCTCAGTTCTATGTGAATGTACCTGTTTATGTGAGTGACTCATCTTTACTACTATTTGTTAGAGATACCCAAGGAGCACTTCAAACTCTTAAAATCCAAGCAGGGAATCTGAAGAAACAGCAGCAGCAAATATATTTTTGTAATTTTTTAATTTTAATCCCTCTGTCCTCTGACTTTCAAAGAACCTTTTAAACAACGTTTCTTAGTCTGCTTTGCAAACTGTAAAAGACATGACATTCTGTAAATATTATGGAGCTTTCTTTTTTACTGTATTTTGTAGAAATTACAGTATTTAGATATTGATGAGATCAGAAAGCAATATGGTTCAGGGATTATCACTCTCCTGAATTTATGCATGTTAGCAGACATGAGATGTTCATCTTTCAGGGAGAGGTTCTTGTCTCTTTAGCTTCACAAGTCTGTGGAGCAACCTGAGCATGTGTCCTGGTTTGACCAGAAGCTAGGGTCAAAAGAACAATCTTTTGAGGAAGGGTGTCCAAGGCCCCCCTCTCCCCACAGCCCTCACTAGACTGGCTGTGTTCGGGGACAGCAATAAAAGATAAAAAGCACCAGGCACGCAGACAGTGAATTTCTAAGAATAGCTTTATCTAAATTTAAATGGTACAACAATATGAAAGAGATAAGCAATAAAGAAAGATGAGGTGGTTAGTTCAAAGATGGCTTTCGGCCCTTTCTCCCTTTTAATCACTCACCTCCTCCCCCCTTATCACTCCCTCTCTACCTTCAAGAACATCCAGAGGAATTTCAAGAATGCCAGAGGCTTTTTTTTTCCTGTAAAGGGAGAAAAAGCCGAGCCGGGAGCACAGTTCCAGGAAAGCAGGAAGCAGGAACAGCAAGCAGCAGGCAGGAAGAGGAAGTCTCATTTCCCTCTTAAATACACAAAAAATACATCATCCCTCCGCGCAGTCC
>VWZO01018205.1:0-15869 GCA_013396975.1 Bucco capensis | reverse complement strand
GGGGGGGGGAAAGAGTTCAACTACTGAGTCCTTTCTTTTAAAGAAACAGTGTCCATATCCAAATTCAAAAGTTCAAAAGGGAACATGACGTACACTCTTAAATTTTAATCACTCCAGGACAGCATGTGTTGGAAGGGAGCATTATTTTCTAGTTGAAGTATAGTAATTCTTCATGCTTACTGTAACTCAGTACTGTCCTTGAACAGAGTTGTTTCTTAGATGCCATCTTTGTAACTAGAGTCATCAAGAATTTGCAAACAATTTCTTGCTGTTCTTCTTCTAGGAGGAGCCATTGACAGAGGAAGTTGGTAATTACAGGACAATGGCACAACTTTGTTAAACTGAGAAGGAAGAGTTCTATTATTTTAGTATGGATGTTATGTTGAAATTAGCTTGAATCGATCCATTTAAAAAGTTCTAAATTTTATTATGCATGCTCCAGAAATGAATTCCTTTTCATATTCTTGATTAGCTCTACTATAGTTCCTTTATACATGCAAATCTAAAGTGTGTACAACTTAATACCTGATACTTGCTTCCAACCTCTAATTTATCACAACTCAATCATTCATTGTTCTTGGGTTCACTGTGCAATTAATGACTGTTTGTTTGAATAGATGCACCTTTCTCTTTCTAGAAGTAAGTCTGCTATATTTTCTTTTCTCCAATTTAATTTGCTTGGAGGCAAGCATGTTACAGATCATCGTAGAGTAACAATGGAAGAGATATGCTTAATTCCTAATCTGTCAGTCTTCATACACTTGATGAGTCCTCACATTACTTTGGTTACTCCTCTTCTGTTGCTATGACTTTTTTTCCTAGGAATAAGTGCCTAGTTTGGGTGGTCAGTAAGATAAAAGCCTTTATTTTGTGTCCTATGATCTGTCTGGTAGCATAGCAGACCCCTGAACTTTCTTCTGTGGCTGCTATTTACTTGAGTATCAAGTGTTTACCCTCTCCTGCTTTTCTCTGTGAATTGCCAAGAGAGTTTTTATTATCTTCAACTCAAAGTGCTTCAATTTGCAGATTGTTTTCCTGAAAGCTTTCAGTCAGAAAATAGTATGTGGAAACATACATTCTGTAATAAATCTCATCAGTTTTATTGCTTAGTTGCTTATGTGATTTATAAACTTTTGATCTTGAGGGTGAGGAGGTCTGGTTATGTTACCTAACATGCTGATTAGAGTATTTTCACAACATCCCTAACCTATATAGGAAAGCAAGCAGCTTCTAAAGCCTTTATTTCCAAATATTATGATGAATGTGAAAGAGGAATTGAATTACAACATGCCTCAGATAAAGTAAAAAGAAAATTGCTTTTGTAAAGAAATCTGTAGTATAATTTTGTTACTTGGCTGTTTGTACCTGCTGTTTGGGCCCCATACATTAATCCTAGCAGATAACTATATAATCACTGTACTTTGTATAATGTGAGAGAAAATGAGATGAAAGCAGTTGATGGAAAAGAAATGGAAAGACAATGTTATGAATAGTGAAGTACTGAACAGTTAAGAACTAGTAGTGAAATATGAATCAGCTTGACACATTAAAGCCAATTTTAATAAAATTGGGAAAAATGCAATTACAGTGTTTGTGATACCTTAATACCAGAAAGGCATTGAAGAAGATCTTTGAAAGAAACTACCTAATTTCAAAGCTTTATGTCTTGACTGTTTATTCTTTCAAATATTGGAGAATTCATTAGTTTATAATTGTAGACTTACAGGAGGTAATACAGCAATATGTTCCTTTTTCCTAATAACAGTTGCACATAGAATCATCAAAAAGTTACAGCTGGAAGAGACCTTGAAGATCATCAGTCCAGCCTTTGTCCCAGCCCTATCAACCTGCTAAATGATGCCCCCCAATGCAACATGTACCTGTCTCTTAAACACCTTCAGGGATGGGGACTCAACCACCTCCCTGGGCAGCCTGTTCCAATGGCTGACAAGCCTTGCAGCAAAGAAATTCCTCCTAATGTCTAATCTGAACCTCCCCTCACGTAATTTCCATCCATTTCCCCTTGTCCTATCACTCTCCACTAGGGAGAACAGACCAATCCCTGCCTCTCTACAACCTCCTTTTGGGTAGTTACAGAGAGTGATGAGGTCTCCCCTCAATCTCCTCTTTCCAGGCTAAACAGGCCCAGATCCCTCAGTCTTTCCTCATAAGGCTTATGCTCTAAGCCCTTTACCAGCTTGGTAGCCTCTGTACTCTCTCCAGCACCTCAATGTCCCTCTTGTAGTGAGGGGCCCAAATCTGGATGCAGTACTCAAGGTTTTGGGTTTCTTTATCAGGGAAATAATGGACTGGTTAATGTTTATAATGTGAAAAATTTGCTTGAATGTGTGGCAATAAGCAGTATTTTCAGAGTAGCAGGCTGAAATGTGTGTTTTTAATATCTTAGCTTAGCATTTAATATCACATCTGATATCACAAGATAAAAGAGAAACCTCAGGTTTAATGAGAATTTAGTATTTCATCTAGAAATAATACTGAGTTTCTGTAAGAGCTGAGTTTTGAAGTCAAGCAACAACACTTAAAATAGTTGATCTTTGGTAAAAATAATTGAATATAAATTTGTCTTATTTTGACAGATACGTGACAGTGTCCTCTAATACTTGATACACATATTTAAATGCCTATGAAGGAATATATATATATGTATTTGTTTCAGCCTCTGTAGTTTTTAATGAGCTGGTCTCTCTGCTGAAGTAATTCATTATGTACTAAATATAGAAAACTTTTATTCCATGTAAATCTATGAGTTTATTTTACAAACATTTACTTTAAAGTTATTTATTACTAGGTACGCTCAAAGTTCAGCAGCCTTTGGTATTTAAAAGACAACTTTCTAAATAGTTCTAAGAGCCTTAATTTCTTTAAAACACTTAGCTTTAAAGTATAGTTGTTATAGCCATGACTTTTTCAATTATAGTGTTGTAGCCTATGCCTTCAATCTTAGAATATTCTTGGATACAAACCATTTTTCTGAGCTCATATGTAGGTCCCACTCAGAAGAATGAGTTTGGGATTTTCTGTCTGGTAAAATGAGCCTGTAATTCATGTTCCTTTTTGGGAAAGAAGGCATGATCAACAACTTCATTCATTTGAAATAGGGCCTATTTCCTAAGGGACTCTCTTGTCCCCTGTTTTGTACCAGGCAGTGGAAACAGTTTTCTTTTGAGGCCAAAGTCCGGTGGCTATATTGTAATCTAGTTCTGTATTTCTTGCAGAATTGCCACAGTTTCAAACAGTTGATTAGTATCTTTTTGTTTTTTATTAATCTTAGTAATTTAGAGAACATGCTTCTGGGTTCAGGCTTCATACTGAATGGTCTTTCATACTGCAGGTCATTCCACCAACTCTGCTGGTTATGCCCATGCAGTCTTTCAGGCTTATTGTTCCATCAGCATATCCAGCATATGGAAAAAGTGAAGAAAGAAAGACTAGAAAAAAAACAACCAACAACACAGCTTATTCCTGAAGGACCTGACTATCTGAGCTGAAACCAAAACCCTGAAATGCCTTTCATCCTGGATGGCAGAGAGGCAAACTCACATGCAAAGGACTCATCCCTTTGCAACCTCTCTCCTTTTTTTAATGACAGCGGCTGCCTATACAGAGTGAACACCAACTACTGACTAGACATTCAACTCCAACTTTGGATAAAGAACTCTCCCTCTAGCCATATTATTCCCATTATTAAGCAGTAGAAATACGCAGGAATAGGGAACTAAAGAGACTCTCTAAGAAAATGCACACAATGGTGGCTTTGCAATGATCTTCTGATGGGATTTGAAGTATCTTTACTTAGTAATGAAATACAGTAGATTCTCCATTTGTGGGCGTAACAAGGTTAACATCTCTGTCACTTGTAGGCACAGAATGGTGTTTGTAACTTGATACATATATATTCTGTTACAGCTGAGCATTCCCAGCTCTCAGCTTTTCATGATTTCTTATTTGTACAGAGGGTGAACAGCTTGTCCTTTAATCACCTTGTTTTCAGTTCTGGACACTCATTTTTCTTTCCTAATAGGCAATGGTTCACCTTTATATGACTTTCTGTGGACATGACTGCATCTTTTAAGTGATTGCTGAAGAGCTAACTGTATGTATCAAATATTTCTTCTTACAAACAGCAAGTGGAGCTTCCTTTTTCCTCTGGAAGATGAATATTGAAACTTATAACTCTGAACTTGTGCATCTGGGGAAGCACTGCACCATATTGTTATTGCAGTAGGGCAGGCAGTGATGTATCAAAGTTAACACTGAGCAAAATTTACCAGAGGTGAGACTTGAAGAAAAATCCCAGACAGGTTGTATGGAACCATACCTAAGATTGAATGCATCCAAGTGAAGCTTGCAGAGCATTACCACTGCACAGCAGGACAGAGTCTGCCATCCTCTTCTGCTGCCTTGTTTGACTTCTCATTAAGCAGTGAAGGAGAAATGGTACCTCTCAGCGTTATTCAAAAGTACTTTTGTGGTCCCTGGTGAATTTGTACTGGACCATATCTTGATGGTGGTCTGTCCTAACTCTTCTAGCTGAACTGATGGCTTGTACTGGGCATTAGCTGTGGGGTTTGGTAGCAGAGGCTGCAGAGGTGGCCTATGTGAGAAAAGATCGTGAGCTATTCTGCGCTACTGCTGCAGCTGGTTGCAGCTCACCCTGAAATGGGTGAAAACACCTTACTGTGGGGTGAAAGTTCAGGGGAGCATGTGGTGCCTCTGTTTATGCATATTGAAGAAAAGGAGCAGCCACCAGGACCCATGGGATCAAACGTTAGGATACACGTGAGGACACACAGAAGGCAATGGGAGGAGATGGGGGAAGAGATGTGCATTTGGAGTGAGGGAGCAGTAACAAGCAAAGAGCGGGGGAAGAAAAGACTAAGGTGCAAGGGGAGGCAACAAGAAGATCCTGACCCCAGCCTCTTGCAATAGCTGTTGTCTCAATGAAGGAGTGTGGAAGGGACTGAGTGTAATGTTGCTGAAAACAGGTGTAGGGGAGAAGTACTGTACTAAATTGGGGGCTGGGGAGGGGAGGTGCTCCCCTAAGTGCTCATTTAACTCTTGGTGTTTTTTCCTCAATACCTGAATCTGTAATTAAAGTTTGTGTTATTTGGCAATAAACTAAGTGAATTTCTGCAGCCAAGACTGCATTGCCCATAGGGCTCTAATTCCAGAAGACAATGAAATACCACCATTGCCTGAGCAACAAAAGCTGATGGAAAGTGTAACAGTGGAGGAAAATATGTTATTTGGTGGTTTGTTGCTTGTGCATGGTCAGTTATCTTGTCCATGAGAGTCAATCATTCGTTCCATTGTGTATAATGGAGGGAGAGTAATGTGTAGCTTTAGGTGTGCATTTTTTCATTGATATACCTTTTTTTTTAACCAAGTGGGAACTCAGAAGTGCTGTTGAACTTGCTTTACTTCATCTTTCTTGTGAAAATTGAGTTTTCATACTTAATCACTAAAACATGACAGAAAAATATCTGAAGCATGTATCACCTGTTTTTCCTTTCATCTTGATTCGTTCATTAGCATCCTTATATTAAAAACCCTCCAAGACATAAATAACCGGTTTTTTACTACTGTGAAGCTTGAAATGATCATTAAAACTCATTAAAGCAGAGCAACTTACTTTCAAAAGCAGTTTAGGATTAAATGTTTTTCCTTGTGTATGAAGTTGAATATTTAGGGTATGGCCATCATGATTCCAGTCTGAACTGACTGTTAAAATAATGATAATTGGTTGCTTTGCATTGCAGAACTGCACTCTGTGCTGGAAGATATTTTGATGAAATAATTTTCTATAATGGAATGTTGTCTTCTGAGTATGGATGCTGTAATAATGATATTGTCAGCAAGTCTTTTTTGTCCAATCAGAAGGAAATATAATTGAAGATAAAAAATACATTACCAGGAGTCTTGCTTTTTTCTCCAACTTTACATTTTCCTATTTTGTCAATTGTGCTGTTTCCACAAGAAAGCAAACATTTATTTATGTTTTCTGATTTACTGAGTTGTTTTTGTTTTGAACATCCTTTAAAATGCGCAAACATGCATGTGGCTTTATTTTTGTGCTAACTTCAGTGCTCTTGTATCAACATACATGAAGGCTGAATTCCATCTAACTTGAAAAAAAGGGGTTTTTTTTGTATGCTGTTAATTGCCATATATATTATATAAATCTTAGAATTGAGAAATTGATCAGAATAGGCAAAATTCAGAAAAACCTTCTAAACTCATAGGAAGTGTTGTGTTCATTCTGCAAGTTTTTGCAGGATGAAAATGACTAATCATAAAGAGAAGTACCATGAAGTAAAATGGTGACTTTAAAGCAATACACTGCCTTGATTTACTGAAACTGCAATAAAACGATCATGAAGCACTTCCAAAGTGTTGATTTATTTGTACTAATAATACTAGAAGTAATAAAATGTAGGATTTGTTGGTATGGGTGTGCCATTTTTTATGCATTTTATTAGACAGCAGGTGTATTGCATTGTACAATAATATCACACTTTATAATCAAGCTTTTACTGAAGCAGAATATTCATATGGAAAATATTTTTGGTATTTAGCCTTTTCTCACAGAAATGAGCATACTGTATCTTTATGTGAGTCATTTGTTGCTAAACTTCTAATTTCATCTTAAAAGTATGACAAAAATCACCATGATTGTTGCGAACTATATTTGGTAACTGAAATTGTAATTGTTCTGTTTTATAGACTATATTATTTGGAAAAAATTGCCTTTCTCGCGCTCTCTCTCTTTTTTTTTAATATGAACAGGACTGTTTTTGTTCTGAAAATATTAGTTGCTATATACTTTTTAAAAATTGGATACTTCATAGAACAGGATTTTCTGAAGTACTTGGCATCAACCCAATTCTATCCAGGAGAAACTGAAAAATGAAAGGACTTAGACCAGTCCTTAGAAGTCTCCATATGCTGACATGATGATGTTCATATCTGCCTCCACTGTGAAGTTAAGCTAAAATTCTACTTAAAATTACAAACTTGAGTAAGAAGTATGATGCTAGCTTATCTATAGGCAGATGTGAACGCTGTAGTCTGCTGGGATTCATCTTGATGGAAAGCAAGATATGATAGAGACAAAAAATTGAAAGAAATATGATTTGAAGGGAAAATGTGTTTGGATGCATTCCTCCACAGAGGTAGGATAGTATTATGAATGGGAAATTATAACATGAATTGCCACTGAGAGCAATGTAGACATTTTAAGAAATAATACAAGTCATAAAAATGTATTGCTGATTTGTGCCCTGTTAATAAAATGCACTAATTCTAATGAACCATGCAATTATTTCAAACAGACTTTTACAGCTTAGCAGATATGACTTTGGAATGTGAAGCTTTGTCAGCCACAAAGATTTGCTGCAGCTACTTATGAGGACGGTGATAAAAGTATCATGACTTTATAAAGTTGTCCTTATCCTTCTTTCTAAGGTATGGGATGCTGTGGATACAGGCTGCTGTTTAGGAACATACTCCTGTCACTCCTGTGCTGTTCGAGCTGCCCAGTGGTCATCTTGTGGAAGAAGGATCCTCAGTGGGGGCTTTGATTCCATGCTGCATTTAACAGATGTAGAAACAGGTAAAGGTCGCATAAAGGTGCATTATATCTCTATCNCGTATAGAATCATAGAATGGCCAGGTTGGAAGGGACTAGATGATCTTTAGGATGATCTAGTTCCAACCTCCCCACACTGAACAGACTGTATTGGGTTTGGCTGAGATGGAGTTCATGTTCCCATACAGTTTTCAGAAACGCTGTGCCTCGGGTTGCCAATCACTAGCCCAGGTCACCCAGGGCTGCATCTAGCCTGGCCTTGAACACTGCCAGGGATGGGGCATCCACAACAATCTTCATAGAGTACAGATAACTTTGGATCTCATTAGCCTTATTCTTTCTTCTAAAAATATAGTTAAGATCTATAGATCATAGCTAGAATTCTTGAAATGTCTCTTCGCTAAAAAGCAGCAGCAAATAAGGGTAATTGGAGACTTAAACTGAAATATCTTTAACTTCATGATCACATGTAATTTCTGTTGTCAGATATTGCACTGATGAATAGAATGAAACGTTTATTTTTTATATGCTGTCATGACAAAGTGTTTGAAGAGCCTCTTAAGGAGACTTCAGTAACACTTATGCAAAGTTAATGTAAACATAGGCTTGTACCTCATTGTCACTTGGGTTGGTTTTATATTTGTGCTTAATAAGGTGATTATTTTATATTTTATTTCCTGAATAGGACCTTAATTAGGAGTATAGAAGGTTAAATTCTGCTATGAAACCTTGAGACTGAACCTGTGTTGCTTTGATGCAGTTGTGATTTTAATTTGGGATTTTGTGACCTTAACAACTAGTTTCCTCGATACATTCTCTCTTCATGTCTCCTTTACCAACTAAAGTGCTTCTATCAGCTATATTTCTTCTCTCCTTTATCTTTGTTATCAGCATTCATATGGCAGCATTCATTTGATCTGTACATAATAGGACATCTCTGTGTATGAATGAAGGATTAGGCCTAAAATAGTAGCTTGACAACTGAAGACATACAGTTTTCTTTTTTCCACTTTATTTCTAAATGCTTAGATCTTGCAAAGGTGCATTATTTTTTTGTAAGACTACAGAAAAATATGAATGAAAATACAAGCAATTCTTGTCCACTTGTCTTATGTAAAAGTAAGAAGTACATTGTATATGAATATCTAGAGAGCAGAGGTCCTATGCAGATAAACTGGGAAAACAGCCAAGGAAATTTGTGAATATTGTTAACATAAAAAGAAAATTCTTTCCTATGCTCTAAAAATTTATTTTTCTCAACAATTTTCATACCAGAAGTACTTAAATTCAGTGATGGCTGGAAGAGAGCTGTTGTAGTTTGGGAATCTAAAACATGTGACACGGTTATGGAAGTTTCAAGAATATTCAGATTTTGTAATGGAGAAAAGAATTTCCTATATCAGATGTAGTAGTAGTAGTAGTAGTACATGAGGTTAATATACCAAGTCATTAATTTATCAGACTTTTTGTCTTTTTTTTTTCAGTCTCATTGCAGCAGCCTTCTCATTTCTAGTCTCATAACTGTGTCTTAATTATCCAAGTAGGTTTAATTCTGACTGTAGTGCTTACAAAGTCTAAAGAGAATGGCTACCTTCTTAATGGGATTTATAGCAGTAGAATAGATTTTATGTCCCTAAGTCATTTGAAGGGACTACCATGGGGAAGATCTGATTTTATAAAAATCATAGAACAGTTTCCAGAGATATCTAATATTAATAATATGCTTCAATTTCTAATGTCTCTTTGGCTCAACTAGCCAGTAATGGGATAGTAGTAGTCTGAATTAAGTTAATTATAGTGGTTCATTTGAGAGAAGCTATTTCTAGTGTTTTAGGCAATGACAACAATAATGAATTATATTTACCATGTTTCAAAACAAATAAGCTTCTGAATGGTTCTTTGTTAGACTTGTGAGTTATGTAGTATCTCTAACTACTTAACTAAATTGTAGGTGTAAAGGCAAAATGAATGCTTATAATCCTTGAAAATACCAGATATTCAGTATTACCTTATTTGAAGAACACAGCATTCCTTGTAGCTCCTATGAACTGAAGTTGTAATGTTGGTGATTGGATCTGACTTTCAGTAACACACACCTCCTTTGGATAAGTGTGATATGAGTGATTGGAATTTCATTGTGATTTCCTATGCATGCAGGCCATTTTCTGGTTTCCTTCCATGTTATAAAGTTACTCTTTTTTTATATACATTTCAGTCAGTTCTTTTCAGAGAAACGGAGCAAGCAGTTTGCCTCTGGAATCCAAATCAATTTGATATAAAAAGCCTCATTTCCATTTGAAAAACACTAAGGCAGCTATAAGATTTTGATTTACGTTAGCTCACTGAATCATTCATTCCTCCTTACTCTTCTTCATCAGTGCTGAGAAGATTTCTTCTTTGATTAACTTCAGATAGATGTTAGAACTGTTCCTTCAGAGATGACTTTTAGATACTTTTTTGACTTTGGTCTTAATTACTTTCTATTGCTAACTAAGAGTGTGTTTAAATGCAGTAAATGCATGCCAGTGGGATTTTATAAATAATGCTGCCTTTAATGTTCTGTGCTCTTGTCTCTTGTGTGTGTTGTTCTGATTCAACATTTCTCTAGTCATGTTTGCTGAAGTCTAATCTTTCTTGTCTTTGTTTCCAGGATAGATTTTATATGTTACATCTGTATTACAAAAATAGCTACATGTCCTTCACTGAAAGAAACCTAACAGTCTGAAGAGAATTACTTTTAGAAGTTTAAGAAAGGTTGCAAATACAGCTTAGTACATTTGTTGTATTGAGCTCCTCAGTTGGGTCTTTTTTGTCATTTTTTCTTGTTTTTCTGTTAGCAACGTAGTTTCTGCCCTCTTAAAATTGTAGTCTAGCTAATTGTTTGTTCTCAGTCTGACAACAGCTAGTTAATGACATTCCTCAAAAAGAATGTGCCAACAATGTTGTAACACAGTACTAGAAGAAATTCTCCAGGAAATTTTGTTTCTAAGCCTGCACTTCATTTTCTGTATCCCTTGTCCTAGGATATTGCATTTTCTGAGGTGACTTCCTTTTTTATAATCTTTGTGATCTGAATAACATCAGAATAGAAGCAAACACTGTAATCTTATTAATCACAAAGCAGAATTTTTCTTGTTGTTAGCATAGAAATGCTGATCTGAGCATAGAAGATGCATCCATGAAATCTTATCCTGAAGTTTTGCACCGTAAAACCTCTTCCCCTTGTCAAGTGTATTTATATGGAGGGTCCATATATGTATTTATATGGAGGGTCCATATATGTATTTATATGGAGGGCCCATATATGTATTTATATGGAGGGTCCATAGATGTATTTATATGGAGGTCCATAGATGTATTTACATGGAGGGCCCATAGATGTATTTACATGGAGGGCCCATAGATGTATTTATATGGAGGGCCCATAGATGTATTTATATGGAGGGCCCATAGATGTATTTATATGGAGCGTCCATAGATGTATTTATATGGAGCGTCCATAGATGTATTTATATGGAGCGTCCATAGATGTATTTACATGGAGGGCCCATAGATGTATTTACATGGAGGGCCCATATATGGAGGAAGATCCAAGATGCAGCAAGCAGGAAAAATGAACTGATAGGAACCTCATGAAGTACAAGGACAAATCCTGCATTCGGAATGGAGTAATCCTGCGACTTTCTTCTTCTCTTCCTCCCCTTCTTTCCTAGTAATCTGTAGATAATATGTTGGTTTAATATGCATGAGGGTTATATGTGACACTTCAGAAAAAAACCTAGTTGATTGTGGTTTGGTTTTTGTTGTTTGGTTTTTTTTTCCTGCTTTTTAATGATGAAGGCATTTTTGAAGTGAGGTCGAAGGTTCCTCCCAAAATTCAGTAGATTTAAGTAACATGTTGAACAAAGCTTAGTGGTCATTCTCCAGCTGGAAGTTAACAGCATTTTTAGTTTTTATACTCACTAATATAGTTTTTGCAATAAGAGAGAAAAATGTTTATTTGGGGGACATTTTCAAGGGTGAAAGATAAAAATGATTTAATATTTCAAGCACCTTTGCATGCCAGAAACTTGTCACTATGTAAAAAAATTAGGTGACACATATAGTCAATATAACTTCAGTTCTTGGAAAAATAATAAAGCAATTCCTAAGCAAGCCAAGGTACAATGGATAAATAACAGCCAACATCGATTTAAGAACAAATTGTGTGATCAATATAATTTTCATCCCACTGTGGTGCATGAGAGAAATTGTGACTGTAATGAGATTTCTCTTAATATATTGTCTCATGTCTTTTTGTAAATGTTCAAGGGAAATCTATTCTGCTGAGCAAGATTACTTTCATGTCCTTGTAAGTATTAGGCTTCACTTTTCTTTACAGTTTAGTGTAAGGAAGTGAATGCTTTTGGATTATACAACTAGGGGTGTGAACCTGAACACCACTAAACACAGTTACAGAAGCATCCTGTGCTCAATAACTGTGCTGATATTCTGTGAAAAATGCACAATGTTAAATAGCCTTTAAAATACCTGATTTCATAGTTGAGCAGATTCACAGTAGGCTGCAGCAGAAAGGAGCAGAAACATATGTTCAAGATCTTTTTAAAGTTTGGATTTTTTTAATACTGTGTATGTTGCTGGTGAGCCTTTAATGAGTGAAGAATTGAATTAAAGCACTTTAAGAATATAAAACACACTGCAAAGATGTAGTAGATATTGTTACTGAAAATTAAAGATGGAGAGAAACATTTGCTTTCTAGTGTGAAATAACAACCTCTCATATAGGAAAATATGTGGTATGGATTTTCCCTCAACTAGCCAAAAAGATTTTCAGAAAATGTAATTTTCTATAGTCTGTAAGTTGGTTCAGTGTTTATCTTGCCTTTACCAACTAAAATGCACTAAATATATACACAATAAAGGTATATACAAGCTTGGATTGTATAATGGATAAGGGAGACTTCTGCTCATAGGATATCTTTTGCAATCTATAAAATAAGACCAGCAAAAATTGAATGTTTAATGTTAATAAACTGAATCATGATAGAGAAAAATGTACATAACTGTAAATACTGACTTCCAGAAAGATGGAGCAGGGTCTCTGGCAAACAGTGAAACTGGATTTATCAAGCCATGGGGCTAGGTTCCATCACAGCATATTTACAGCCAGGAAAGCAGCAAATTCTGCTCTTAGTAGTAAAACACACTAAATAAAGTTTGTACACAAGAGGGATATGAGTTGAATTCATTGTTTTAAAATACTGAATTACCTGAGTTATTCTGTCCAGTATCATCTTCCGTTGTGATCTGTTCCATCTCTTAGAAGGATGTCTTTCCTAAATTTCTGAGGTTCCGAAGGATTTAAAATAGAGGTTTCATAACTTTGTAGAGAATCTGTCTGAGTGCTTCAGCCCTACACTCCTAATACCTACAAGGGAAAGGTTAAGACCAATTTAAGACCTGTAAGATCATCAAGTCTAACCATACCTATCACTAACATACTACTAAACCATGTCCCTAAGTAGGACATCTATACGTTCCTTAAACACCTCCAGGGACAGTGACTCCACCACCTCTCTGGGCAGCCTATTCCAAGACTTAAGAACCCTTTCAGTGAAGAAATTCCTCCTTATATCCAATCTTAACCTCCCCTGGTGCAACTTGAGGCCCTTTCCTCTTGTCCTCTCACTGATAATCCTGAAGAGATCTACCCCCATCTCACTACAACCTCCTTTCAGGTACTTGTAGAGAGTGGAAAGGTCTCCCCTAAGTCTTATCTTCTCCAGACTATGTTAGGAGAGTTCATTTTGCTGGGTTCAGGTGCATTTGTATGACAAGCAGTCCAACTTAGATTGTGTGTATTGTGCATACATTTCAGTTCTAGCAATAGAAGAGTTTCCTTTCTGTAATGTTGTGATTCTCCCATTTTGAGCATGTTTGCTGCTGCTTCACTCTTCTATGTTCCAACCTTTTTCCCTTTTTCTGTGACATGGCAGTAGAATGAAATTCATATGCATCTAATAAAGCCACACTCTTCAGAGCACTATTTACTGAGTTTTCTAAAAGAGAATGTTTAACTGTTTAACATCTTTATTGATGATCTGGATGAGGGGATCGAGTCTACCATCAGTAAATTTNTCCATGGCAGCTAGTGACAGGACAAGAGGCCATGGCTTGAAGCTGCAGCAGGGGAGGGTTAGACTGGACATTAGGAAGCACTTCCTCACGCAGAGGGTGATTGGGCTCTGGAATAGGCTGCCCAGGGAGGTGGTGGAGTCACCGTCCCTGGAGGTGTTTAAGAAAAGATTGGATGTGGCACTGAGTGGCATGGTTTAGATGTTGGGTGTATAGGGTCATAGGCTGGACTTGATGATCCTGGGGGTCTTTTCCAGTCTTTGTGATTCTGTGATTCTGTGATTCCTCCTCAGATTAGTCAAAAAGCTAGCATGGTTATTATCTGCAACAAACTGTAAGGTAACAGCTTAAAATAGGAAAAAAAAAAAGGAGGTGAAAGAGTATAGAGGTGAATAAGATGCTCATGTTGTTTGCATGAATTTTATTTATTATTAGACTGTAATGTAGAATTTATAGCACTGAGATTATTAAAGCGTGATTCTATTAGTGACTGTGATGGAGCTTTTGGATAAATAACAGCTTCCAGAAGACAAGAAAAGGGCAAACCCAGGGTCCACTTCTCTTTAAAAAAGGTGGAAATGGACTAGGGAATTAGGGAATTGTAGAAAAGGTAACAAATCTTGTAGTTAGTGGATGAAATGCATCTTGAATTTAGTGCAAATCTTTTTTTTTGTTGTCTCTTACCTGACTTTTCCATCTCTTAGGCTAGACAGCACAATGGCAAAAAAATGCATTATAGAAAAAATACTTTTCAAAAGTCCTGTGAAGGAAAAGGCATATTTTAGTAAAGCCAGTTAAACATTAAATGTTTGTTGGAAGGCTGGATGATTAGTTTCACTGAATCTCTTCTCTATATGTTTTAATGCCATTTGAAAACACACTTTATGGAGCATAGTGACCATTTGGTGCATCCTTTATAAAGCTGTTTAACAGGATTAGTACAGGTATACTGCAGTTTTGCTAATTTCTGGCTGCAGTACCATTGAAAACTTGTTGATTATACTCCCAGAGTGTTTATTAAACTAGATACTAGTAGGAACCAAATTCCTTTGGGGGGAAAGTACTATTAAACTGACAAATGAGCCTCTGTGGGGGAAATTCAGTATTTTCTCAAGTGCTGTGGATGAAGAGTAAAATGCATGTGTATATGGCTTTTCTAAAGGCTGCAAATGATGCCTGGTGTATGTGAGAGCACTGTCTTGTTGCTCCATTAACTGATGATTTTAATACTTTCTTATTTCCCTATGGAGTGGTTTTTTTTCCTTCTGTAGCTGTTTGGGGTGAAAGCTCTCATGGTGAGAGATGGCCACTGTTGCATGTGACTCTGCTGCCCTTATGAGTTTTTCCTCTTGTAGGGGAAAGAACTTATGGACTAAATTAAGTCTTTCACTCAGTAGTAATAGAAAGGCCCTTTAGATCTTGCATTGGTGGAGAATCTTTTTAAAAAGAACAAGAAACCCCTACAAAACCCAAAGTTCACATAGAACAACACTCACCCTTCAGTTATGCTCCCTGCAATCTATTTTTCCCTGCCTCTGCTAGTTTGCAGAGCATGTGATGAAGTAAAATCTCTCTTCTTTATAATAAGTAAATAAATAATGTGACAGCTCTTAGCCTCTTGACTGTGTAAATTGAATTCAGCAGATGAGGAAAATTGAACTGATGCCAAAATTAAATACCTTGCCTCCAAATCATGAAATAAGCATAAAAAAAACCTATATGAATTATTTTCAGTATTGTTCACCTAACAAGAAGTATTTACATTGATCACAAATATTTTTAGCTCAAAATATTTTCAGTTGTTTAAGAAAACCTGTCGTAAATCAACTCTCACATGCTGAAAACTATTGAATATTTTAAGAAGCTTTTGCCATAGTATTTTAAGTTTGGGGGTTTTTTTTGTTTTGTTGTTGTTGGGTTTTTTGTTTCTTTGTTTCATTGGCTGGTTATTTTTACTTCTGCAGTACCTTCTTCACTGTGGCTTAAAGCAGTAACTTTTATTTAATATACTTGATATGCAATGTAGAATATAAAGCACAGTGGAAATCAAGAAACTGATATAAAAATATATAAATTATCATATTATATTTATATTATTAGTATATTTATATTATATATTAATTAT
>VWZO01018204.1:80802-91161 GCA_013396975.1 Bucco capensis | reverse complement strand
TCATAGCTTTCCAGCAGCACAGTAGCTTCCTACTGCTCTTGCTTGTTGCCCATGCTGCGTGCTTTTGTGTGGAGGCACTTCAGCTGGTAGCATAGGAATCTGAAGGCAATGTTTATCTATAGCTAACATGAGATTTCTGTTAAAATATTTTGTAGGAACCAGAAGCATGTTCAAGCACTTTCTAAGTTTGATTTAACTATGTTTCCTGGAAAACACTACTTTATTTTCACAGAAGCAAAGTTTTTGTCGTGGAGACATGAGAACTATGATTTTGTTTATAAAAAAAAATAAATATTTTTGAAAATTATTTGTTTGTGATTTAAAGATGTTATTGTAATAAGAATTAATCCTCACAAAGAATTTTCACTGAATAAGTTTCAAATTTTCCACAAAAACTTTAATTATTTACCATTAAGCTCCAGCATATATGTTACATATGCAGGCAGAGTTCGTAATTTCTGTACCTTGGCTGTGTACATGAAAATCTCTAGAAGTCAGTGGGCAAAAGGCACCACCATAAGTTGTGATATTCTAAATCCATTTTTTGCATTTGTTGTGGCCATTTCACAGTTTTTATTTTACTGTTTACAGTTGCATTTCTGAAGCTGCTTTTTGAGTTTTGTCCATCTCCCTGAAGCTCAGCATTCAGGATTGTTTGAAACATGTCTGTTCACCATTTCTTTTTAATTTTTTTTTCCTCTCTCAAATTGTACCAGGGACTGATATTTCCTGCCAATATTTCTGACCTCTCCAGGTCATTTAGAATTGCTCTTTTGGCCTCCTCCCTTCCATCAGCAGTGTTAATCATTAACATATAGCAATAACAGCTCCCTGGGGGGCAACCTACCACCCTTGCAAACCTACAGATGGAATTCTACAGGTATATCAACCAGAAATGGAGGGTCAAAGAAAGTGTACCACCTCTGATGAGCAAGATTGGTAAGCTGGTAACAACAGGTGATGAGAAGCCTCTTGTTCAGTGAAAATCTTTCTTCAGGAGGTGGTAGAGGATGTATCTTCCACTGAGGATGTGTTCCCATGAGCCATGGCTTTGTCATCTCTGTAGTCACAGCTCCAGGAGGAGCGGGGGCATCATATGGCTGCTTACCTACTGGAACACTGTTCAGTGTCTGCTAAACCAGTGTGGGGTGTAGGCAATTCCATCAGTAGGTGCATAAGAAAGGTAATGAAAACACAATTCTGTGCCGTTTTATTATTTACTTTATTCTCCCCCCCATAAACCATTGATTTTAGTATCTTTTTTACCTAAATCAAAGAAGGAAAACCAAGTATAATTTTTGGAGAAAACAGATTTGGCATTTTTGAGAAAAGCAGGAACATTTATCATGCATTTTTTATTTCTGACTATAGCTGGAATGAAAAATGGGTGTGTTAGGAGATTATGCAGGCAAAAATTAGTTGGCAGAGCTCACCTGCAGTGATAAAGGATTTATATGAACTTGCTCTGAAACTTTGTTCATGGTCTCACCACTGTACACGTAAAAGAGAGGATGTACGTAAGGATATGTGTGTCAGTCTCTGTAGGCACAGACAGGCACAAGGTGGAGAAGTTTGAAAGAGAGATAAAACACACAACCTTTTGAAATTTATCTGCTAAGAGCACAAGGTAATACATAAAAGGCAAATTCATTTTCTGTGTTTACAGTTTATGTTAAATGCCATTGTAGATAGAATCTCAGTTACAAAGGCAGACGTTTCAGTTCAGGGTGATTCGATTACCAGCTTTTTTAATGGAAATGTCACTATTTCAAAGCAGCAATGCTGAGTATTAACTTCAGGCGTGTCATGTGGCAACAAGTTGGACTAATCTCTTCTGTCACAAGTGGTTTAGTTCCTCCTTTTCTCATTTTGGGTTTAAATGAGGCTAATAAAAAAAGTCTCAGCAGTTTTGCACAAACAGCAGCAGATGGGGCAGGAAGCCTGCATGCCCTTCGCTCTAGCTCAGTGACAAGAGAACGATCACACAGGTGACAGAAGTGCATCAGCATGATATGACAGTTCATCCACACTGCTCCACCAAGGGTTTTGCAAATCCCAGGTGACGGGCTTAGAGCAGGCAACTTGCAATCAACTGAGAATTTGGTATGCTTCAGTCATTTGAAAGTTCAGAGGCAAGCATGAAAAAATAGTTGAACTAGTAAAATTAGTGAATATTTGGTCTGAGAAAAATACTGTAATATGTACTTTTATGAGGAAAACACCTTGGTCAGCCTAAATGCTCACATTTCAGGTTTCAGCTCTGAGTACACTTTTATAACGTAAAAAAGCAAAATTGTAACAGAATTGAAAGACATATTTTATGTGAATATTTGGTCCTCTGGTAAAGCTTCTGGCAAGGGATTTTAAAATGCCCTTTTCCTTATGGGTTATAAATAATAGCATATTTGCCATTTGTAATTTTGTAGTTCATTTTCATTACACAACTTGAGGTTTTATTGAGTTTCCTTTAGGAGCACAGCAAGTGAAGTTGTGCATAAGGCTTTCCCAAGTCTGTCATTATGCTGACTCAGTCACAATGCGAGGCAGCAAGTAAGGAGCTCATGGAGTCAAATGCTCCATCTGACCTTTGATATCTTACTTTCACAGATATTACACCCCAGGAACATTCCTTTGTCCCTTGCAATGTAATCTCTGCTCAAAAACTACCATAAATGACCAGATTGTTATTGGTGTAAACATGTTTTAGAAGCACTTTTGTACAGTTATTTTGTAACTCTTATCTATAAATCCCTTCAATGAAATATCAGAGAGTTATTCAGCTGTGAAACTACATCAAGGGGACATTTTCCTTATCCTGGGTCAGCATTTTCTGACTTTCTGTAAACACTCTCTCACATGATGCTTGTTAATAGGCTTCCTCATGCAGAAAATTCTTGGCAGCCTCTGGAAAAGTTCTCCAAAAGACTGATTACTTTCCCTTTGCCTGAGGCCAGCTGCTGATCATGTCCCTTACGCAGCATGGCAAACACAGTTAATACCAGAACATGCAGCCAGGGCTGAAACACTCAGTCATGCACCAGTTAAATCTTGGCCTACCAACACCCCAGGATGTATATTAATATGCTATGACCTGTTGGTACTAGTTTCCAACAGTTTTAAAAGAGAAGGGGGGATGGAGGACAGAGAGAGCAAATGATGAATTTAGCTGGAGTTCACCCAAGGGCACACTGCCATGGCCTGAGAGCGTTAATGGGATGGGCTGTCCCTGCCAGACTCTCCTGGAGTGTTCTCAACCCTGCCTGTGGCCCAAGAGCCCATTTCAGCTCAGTTGACACCACCCCCCACTGTGGCTGCCATCTCAGCCTGGCCTCACCCCTATTTTCTGGGAATTACCTGANTCGTGAAGCCTAGCCACAACGACGACGACGACAACCTGATGCTCAGGGCTGGGTGTGTCCTCTGTCCTCTGCTGCACTCCAGCTGCTCTATTCCCTGCTGAGGTGATGGGATGGGCTCCAGCTAGCAAGATGTTGCCCTGCCACCCCTCTGGAGTCCTGATACCATTTGTATTTAAGAAACTCTCGGGCTGAATTCCCAGACTGCATAATTTTTTTTTCTGACCTAAGAACACAATTGCATGCTTTGACCATGATGAAATTGTGCCATCTTGTTTCCTGAAGACGGGCTCTAGAAAAAAACAAACCCAGGTATTTCTGAGAGGATGCAGAAGTTTCTTATTTATTAGTGGTGGTAATGATCCTACATGTCTGCAGTGCTAGGCAGATGGATCCCTAAGCACTTTGCAAGTGTTACTTCCTGTGTTAATATAAAAGAGAGTTCAGCAAAGCTGCAGAGAAATGAAATGCAATAATTGTAACAGCAGGCAGTGGCACTACAATCACTCAGGGCAAATGAAATGTTAAGTGACCCTCTGAAGCATGTAGGTGATAGGATAGAGGGAGGAAGACATTTAGAAAAGCCCAGTAGAATTTGGCTAAAACAGATACTCTAGGCAGAAAATATTGTTTTGCAACAGTTGTTGCTATGTAATTCACTTTGCATGAGCTGTCAATGTTTAAACTCTGTCACAAAGCTGTCTGTGGAATTTTGTAGAGGAAGTACTTTATCTGGAACCAAAATGTAGGGAAAATAAGTATACATACAACAATGGAAAATAAACCTCCAATATACCCTTGCCAGGTCTTTTGGCTGAGACATTTAATGGATATAAGCAAAAAAGGAATAAAAATATGTAAGTAGTAATATTCTTGCATTAACATGACCTGAAAAGTGTTGTGAGTTCACACAAACTTATAAAACTGTATATGATAATGTCTCTTCACTAAACTTGGAATAAAAAAGGCCTCTGGTCTGTGTCTTACCAGCAGAGTTTCCCTAGTGATCGTCTGGCCTTTGTTTGTCACGGCTGCAAAAAATTCTAATTTATAATGGTGCAATAAACACTCCATCTAATCTCAATAAAAAATACTATCAAGTTTTACAAGGAAAGCAATGGCACGGGCTGGATATGCCCAGAGGAAACTTCATTGTAACAATTCTAAGCCTTTAAAACGTTTTCTCCTCTTTTTGATTTCCAGACCTTAGATGAGACTTCACAGATGCTGAGTTTTACCTACTCCTTTATAAAATGATTGAACAAATTATGGTTTAGATTCTCCAAAAGAGGAGCATTATTAATGGCAGACAGACGGAAAGCTCTTTCAACTTCATTCTTTTATCTCTCTGTCCCAATATTTTTCCTGGGACTCCATGTCTCATCTATGCTCACACTGATGTTTCAGCAGGACATCTTAGTTTGGAGGTGTCCTACTGAAGGGAGCAACAGACGTACCAGCTTCTGTGTGCAGGCTTTGCTGTGTTATGCTCCTAGGAGCTACTGAAACATTGCTAAAAATGGAATGTAACTGGAAAGACAGATCTAAATGAAAATGTGTCTTTGCACAACCTGGATAGATGTTGAAATTAAATGCATGTCAAAGTAAAGTGATGTATGTAGGAAAGACATCACCCTAATTTCATTTGTAAAATAAGGGGTTCTGACCTAACCTTTACCAGTTTGGAGAGAGACTTTGGGGATACAATCGATAATTCCATGAAAATGACAGCCCAGTGCTCAACACCGAACAACAACAACAAAATTGCAAATGTTAGGAGCTATTGGTAAAGCAATAGAGAACAAACCAGAGTTCATCACTATGCTTTATATAAATGCATGGTGCGTCTGTGTCTTTGTACTGCTCTGTTCTTTTCATCTCAGAAAGAATGTAGCAGAACTGGAAAAAGGTTCAATTGTCCTTGATTGTCAAGGGCTATCAATATATGGGATGTGTGCTGTGTGAGGAATAACTAAGCAAGCTAAGATTCTTCTTGCTGAAAAAGAGACAAATTACAGAGGACATGCTAGAGGGCTATAAAATCAGGAGTGAAGTGGAAAGGATGGATAGGGGTGGATGGTTCATTGTCTGTTCCACTAGAAGTACTAGGGATCATCAAAATAAGATAGTAGGAACAAGCTTCAAAACAAACAGAAGTAGGTTATTCTTCATGCAGCAGGTAATATGTCAGTGATAGTGCCTGCAAAGGATGCAGTGAATGCTAAAGGTTTAGGAGAGACCAAGGAGAGACTGGTCAGGTTAAGGGAAGAGAAATACATTGGGGAACATCAAATTCACAGAAGCCAGACTTAACCCAGGAAGTCCCTGAGCTGGAAACAGGTGATGGTTGGGAGAGTATCTTGGAGGGAGGTAGTCCATTCTTACCTTTCGCTTAGTCCTCCCCAGTTTACCCCCTTATAGCAGCTGTAACCCCAAACTCTGTCTCCTGTTGACCCTGGTTCTCACCAGTTCAGTTATTCTTACATTCATTGAGTAACAATGCCCTAGCAAAGGGAGGATTCTTCAAGTCTGGTGGACTTAGCAATGCTAGGTTAGTGGTTGGACTTGATCTTAAAGGTCTTTTCTAACCTAAATGATTCTATGATTCCTGGGCTTCAATTTGAATTTTTTTTACATTAATACATTTACTAGACTGCATTTAACTCTGATTGACCTGTGTTCTAACACATCTTTATGTATCAGGCTAATAAAGTTCTGATTCCAGAGGTGTTCCTGTGACCATCAGCATTAATATGCCCTTATGTTCACAGTCCAATTCTAGTCTTTTGTCTTTTTTCTATCTGCTTTCCATGCCTGTGCTATGTCATTTCTATTGCAAAACAAAAGAAAGGCCTTTGTAATACACATGGAAATCTAATTTGCTTTTCACAATGGACCTAAAACCAGTGATTGATGTGTTTAAGTAATTAAATTCAGCTACCTGCAAGTTGCCGAATGTAAGATTTAGGAAGGCAGGAGGAAATAGGTGAAAATGGAAAATACATTAGCAACTTCTGTGTCTTGTGCTAGAGTGTGCAATATTCTACCCATTTATGTTTGAACAGGTGAATAACTTTCAAATACGTGAAGATAACCCTGTAAATTGGGGAGGAAAAGACTGATAATTATGTTGCCTATTGAGAGAGGGATGATTGAGTACTAAATGTCAGTATCCATTGTCTCAGGAGAAGAAAGAAACAAAAATTGTGGGTATTGGACAAGTCAGAAGTTATAAGGAAGATAGAATGCATTGACAATGATGGTGTGAGGAATGAAATGGGTGCACTGGTGACCAAGGATACAGAGAAGGTGGAATTATTTGATCCCACCTTTGCCTCAGTCTTTACTGCTAATGCCAACTACCAGAAGTCTCAGAACTTTAAAACTACAGAGGAAGATGGGAGGAAGGTAGATTTTACCTCAGTTGATGAAGTTTGGGTCAGAGATCAGTTGAGCAAACTGGACATCTGCAAGTCCATGGGTGGGATTNGAGGAGAGAGCCAGGCTCTTCTCAATGTCATCCAATGTTAGGACAAGAGGGAATGGGAGCAAGTTGGACCACAGGAGGTTTAGTATTAACCTGAGGAAAAACCTGTTCACAGTAAGGGTGACAGAGCACTGGAACAGGCTGCCCAGGAGGCTGTGGAGTCTCCTTCTGTGGAGACATTCAAGAGCTGCCTGGACACATTCCTGTGTGACCTGGTCTAGGTGATCCTGCTCTGCCAGGGGGGTTGGACTAGATGATCTTTCTAGGCCCCTTCCAACCCCTAGCATTCTATGATTCTATGATTCTATGATTCCAAACTAAGTGTTACAGCTAGATGTCACCTGGAAGTTACAGTCTTTATGCAGATGTTGCTGCATGAGACCTCCTGACCTCATCAGCTTTGTAGCTGTCAATTAAATGAACAGTGAAATACTTTCTAGTCTTAAAATCTACAAACAGCTGAACCACTTAACCAGCTGAAAAGGCCTTGGTGGCCAAAATAAATGTTGGTATGTATGGCCAATTTGTAAGCAGTCTACTACTGAGCTGAATTATAGCTTGGTGGGGATTTTAGCCTTCATTTATATGTTTCCCTGAGAGAACATCCTCTACAGAGCCCTAAGATCTTTGTTGCCTGGGACAGTTGGTGAATATTCAGCTTGCTTTTGTAGTGCTCCACAGTCTTGTCAATTGGAAGCAGGGGCATGTGAAGACAGGCTGGAGACTGAATCCAAGAAGGAAACAGCTCTGGATGCAGTCTGCACTTTGCAAGCAGGGTTCTTCCCACTGTGTTAACATGTTTATTTTGTGTTAGCTTAATTTTCTAGCTGATGATCTAATCTAATTAAGGCCATTGCCATTAAATTAAAAAGCCATTATGATCTGACTGCATTTGAGAGGGATAACAACTAAAATGTCTGACAGATGGGGAAACCCACACCTTGGAAATATGGTGCTTTATAAAAAATAGCAGTATCTTGTTATAGCATGATAAAATAGCATGATCTTGTTATAGGCAGAAGAAAGGAAACACCAAGACCATCTCAAATTTACTCAGAGCTGTGACACAAACTCAACACCTTGTAACTTGTGCATTTATTATTTTGAGAAAGAATTTGATGCTGTATTTCCTTATTGGGCTTTTTCTTTGAAAGTGAAGTTCGGGCATACAAAGGATGCTACAAAGCCTTTGCTTCTCTCCAGTCATCAAACAAGGGGTAGTGAGGTGAAGACCTCGTACTGACTTTTGTACACAGGCAGTGGTCAAAACAGGACATCAGGTATACCTGTACAGATATCTGCAATTACTTGCATGGAAAGAAAAAGTGCCAATATGCTGCTATCTGTCCTGTTTATTGTCTGCAGGAAATGCTGGTACACGTTTTATACGCCAGTAATGAGAATAAGGCCATTTTGACCACTGCAGCAGGATAAATTTCATCTGTTGCAGATCCCTGAGGAAATAAATGTGGAGGACAAATACTACAAAATTATAACCTTCCAAGGTCGTATCAGGGTGCTATTTTTAAGAGTGGTTTAATTTTAAAGGAATCTCATCCTCTTATTCACAACACTGGAGTTGTTTCTCATCAAAAGTCCTCAAATTTCTAATAGCTCTAACAGCTTCCAAGTGAGGCAGAGATCAAATGCTACAGTAGAAAACTATTCAAATTATTAAGAATTGCATGTATATACAAAAAGTTAAAAACTCCTGGCACATTTTTCTCAAAGTTTCGATTCTTTCTCTTCCCATGCTAACGATGAACAGTTTTGTGATAATCTAGTTTTCTTTAATAGCTCATGGGGAGGAGTTACATTTTCTTTTCCCTTTTATATGTAAACTCTGCTTAGTTTAGCAAGAGAGAAATGTATGTCAAATCTGAGTGGTTTTTCTTGTTTGCTTGTAAGCCCATTGGATTTTATTTTAGCTATTCTTTTTTTTTTTTTATATTGCATTCTGGATGTCCCCACAACTTATTTTGTTCAGTATAAGAGACCTGACAGACACCATGAGAAAATGTATAACTTTGGAAGAGGAAAGGTCACTTCTAATACACATGAAGTGTATTACATGTCTAACCAATAAACAATCATTTGCTCATTTCAATCAGCATGTCTAAAGAAAGTCTCCTTTCTTTTTCTTTACACTTGCAACAGCAGTTTCACATTATTTTTAACTTCTATTTTGTTATTAAATAAGTTACAAATGTCACAGGTGGTACTGCAGTAATCATGGTTATTCAAATGAGAGGGAAAAATATGTTTTGTTTAACATGAAAAAAATCCAAGGCAAACAAAATTAAAAAAAATAAGAAAAAGAAGATGGTAGTGTTTACTAAAGGTAAATGCTTAAAAAAAACTGAAAACTTTTCCAAGATCTCCAAAGGAGCTGGCTAAAGATATGTCATGGAAATCCAGGGAAAAGAGAGATGGCTGGAAGAATACTAAATTTATGATAATACTCAAAAGCAAGGGAGATAGTATAGAATACATAGAGAATGGCTAACATGCTATTCGTACAAGGTGGAATAGGAGAAAATCTGATGAAACATTAAATTTGAAAAGAAATAAAAGATAAAGGATAAAATATATAAATATGAAATGATGTGATATAATGGCAGAGAGATCTTGTGAAACAAACCTGATGTATTTTTTATTTTAATTTAAATATGGTTTATCAAGATAGATAGATAGACTTCTTTCAGACATTTGACTTTGCACTGCATTTGACTCATTTTAAAAATTGCTTCTTATAATATCATTATTAAACACATGAAATGGGATTGAACATTGCCTAAATAATAGATCTCAAGGAATCAATGCACAAAGGGATGTCGCTGAATGGAATTCTTCTATGGCTTTAAGGGTTATAAAGTGCAGATTCCAAAACTGCTTTCACAACGTGCCAAGAAGTGCCACTTGGGGATGTATACACTAGAGAGCACCGGAATAAGATTAATGCTGCAATAACACCTCTCATTCTGGCATCTTCATTTAAAAAAGTTGTTGAAAAATTGCAGACAATGACAGAGAGACATAAAAATTGTGAGATATGTGGATTATTTTAATTTAAAAGAAGAACTCACTGAGCTCAGTCTATCAGACACAAGACTTGGTGATAGTGTATAAATACCTTACTGAAGAAAAAAAAAATCCAGTTTTTTGAAGATCTCCTCTGGAAGCAGAAAGCAGGCAAATTAGTCTGAAAACTACAAAACAGATTATTTAGTAGTGATTTCTATTATAACAGATTATTCAAAAGATCAGTGGATTTTTTTCCATTGTTTATTATGTTCATCAAGAACTGACGCCTTTGTAGAAAGCATGCTTTTCATAGATAGAATCATAGTCCTTGAACACTGCCAGGGATGGGGCATCCACAACATCTTTGGACAACCTGTTCCAGTGCCTAACCACTGGTAAAGAATTTCATTCTAATCTCCAGTCTAAATTTCCTCTCCCTCTCCCTCTCCCTCTCCTCCTCTCTCTCCTCTCGTACCAGTTCTTGGATATTTC
>VWZO01018204.1:0-80782 GCA_013396975.1 Bucco capensis | reverse complement strand
TTCCTCTCCCTCTCCCTCTCCCTCTCCCTCTCCTTTCGTAGCAGTGCTTGGATCTTTCATCTGAAATCAGGACTTCTGGGCTATTGGTTTTGCTTAAACACTGGAAAAGACACTCTATCCAAAGTTTACAAGACAGAAGACATCGTTATTCAAAGAAGTATATTAGTGTATTTTTCAAATGAAGGCTTGAAGTATGTAGCCAGCAAAAGGGCTTGTTTTCAATACCACTGCCAATGTTTCTCTTTCATGCAGGTTCATCTGGCGCCAGGCCTTATTTTACATATTCTTAATAGCTATTCCAACACTTAATTTCACACACAATCAGCCCTGCTTATACTGATTTGCTATTCAGTACCTGTTTATTTCCTTTTTTCATTCAGAAAAAAACACCTGCCACTGTGAGCCAACCTGTCACGTGCAGCCCCTACAGCACAACTGGGAACTCAACCCAGACTTGATCCCTGACCAGTTCCTCACTCACGAGGTCATTTTTCCCTATGGCTGGTAACGGTGACAAAATGGTCATGGTGATGGTGACTAAGGATAATGACATAGGCTGCCTTTTGCCTGCTTTGTTTTTAACCAAGCCACAGCTCAAGTTAGCATCACACTCCTTTGCTTAATTCATCTGTAATTAGCCAGCCTTCAACAAACATTTACATGCCATGTATTCTGATGTGATTTTTACTCCCCTGCCATATTAAAGGCTAAAATGTCAAACTTTCATTTGCTTCAGCCTGAATCCAGTTTGACACCCTCTGGTTCAGTGAGCTGCTTGGCACATTCCTTCTGAAATCACACATGCACACGTGCTCTCTTCTAAATGCTGAGTAAGCAACATGATTTAGATGAAACACTGGGCCTGGGGCTACAGCAAACTGCATGGATTATCTAGTCCAACTGCAAATTCACTTTCAAAGGTATATCTATAGCTGCTAGCCATACAGGAGATTCTGTCTTCTGCAACTGCATTTCCTCTAGTTCATGTATTTACAGTTGGTTGCTTACCAAACCCGACTCTTATAGGAAAAATGTCTGCAATGTCTCAGTGGAGTGGTGACCAGGGTAATGAAAATCGTTACTCATGAATACATTATACAACAACTGAAAAAAAAAAATCTATCAAACGAATATAATTGCCAAAAAGCATTTCTTTCTTAATAAAAACAACAATAACCACAACAAGTGTGGCAATAAAGCATTTAAATTACAAGGTATGCTCACTAGGTCAGTAGCCTGATGTGTTTGGTGTTGTGCAGTTATAGAATAAATGCAACACCTGAACCCAAAGGCATAAATATAAAAAATAAAATTTGAAAATAAGTAAACAAGGAGAGAGTCCAAGTTAGTTTGAAAAAGATTTACAAAATGTCGTAACAAAATAAAAGCAACTGTGCAATTCATCATTCTTTTCTTAGGACTTATTCAATTCTGCAGAAAAAATGATCTTAGAAATAAGCTATCTGAGAGGAAAAGTTGATGAACTAAAATAAAACCTATTGCTCAAATGAATAATTTAGGCTTTTTGTGATAGTTTATTTTTTCAAGTCATAAGATTTATCAGCCCTTCTGGTAAAGGAAGACCTTTCATGAAAGAGCAAGTTACGACTTACATATAAATTAGAAGGGACAAAACTGAGGTAAATTTTCTTCAGTCTTGTGTAGCCTGCCCTTGACTTTTCTGCCACTGACAACATTAACAGGAGGAGTCAGTACTTTATATACTGAGATGTTATTAAAATGAACATAAAGCTCTGAGCCTATATACAAAATACACTGAAAAATTCACGCAAATTGGGCAAAATTCAACACTACATTCTGAACAAGCTTATTCATTCCATGATTCCTCTTACACAGAAGCTTTATTCTTAGTTTTCTCTCACCAAAAGACTGGACAAAGTAGTTTGTGAAAGAAGCTGGACGTCACACTACTAAGGCAATATTAAACTACGGGGAAAATGTGTCGCAGAACTAAAGGCATTAGTATTTAAACCAACCTGATTTAGATGATGCAGATGTAAAACTTGATCTTTTCATGCAGTGAAACATCTTTTATTGTTACCAGCTATAGCACTGCACGTCTCTGTTATATATGCTGTGTTTACTCTATTTCTCTTGGAGTGAAGAAGTTCCTGCCTGCCAGAATTACTATCCTTATGTCCCTTCTCCCACCAGTCATCTATGTTCAGAGTGTGCTGGGGTAGGAGGAAAAGCAATCAAACCATAGTGGATTCTGGCCCTGCCCACACAGAGGGTGGCTTCTGAGTCTAGAGTAAAGCTGTTCTCACAGCTGCAACAGCCTCCTCTCCACCAATCCAAAGCACAGGCCATGGGACAAAAACTCATTAAAGTACAAGTGTAAAAACAACTCATAGTGCTTTTCTTTTCAGGGTCAGGAGGGGGAGAACTGTGTGGCAGGGGAGAAAAAGGGTGATGCTTTGCCTGCTGGCACTGGTGAGCCCTTCAGGCCTCCCAGGTGTTCATAAAACCCTAGCCTTGTGCTAAACATTGTCCAGAAGAATATGATTACTAGTGTGAAAACAGTCAGCTTAGTATAAAATTACCTCTTTTAACACAGAAAAGTGTCTTCTAAGCTCAAGAATTTAAAGTAGTTCCTTATTTCTTTAAAACAAACAAAAAAATCTTGATCATGGCTAAAATGACCCTTAATTAAATGGCTGGAAAACTGGCAAAATGCCAGATTTTATTACAGATCCTAAATGACTGTGCTTAATTTGTGCCAAGATATCCTATCTATCAACCCCCCTAAACATTATCTGAGTTCATTGCCTTGTTTGGTTGTAGTTTGCAAGCTATAATGTTATTTTAGCTTGAAAATAGGTAGAAGAAAAATTACTATAACAATCTGGGTATTCATGCATTCACCAGCTGCTCTGCAGATAAGTGGTATTGGCAACCTTTTGCTCCTTGTGACCACATTTTAAAGTAAAAGATATCTCTATGCCAAAGTGTGGTTTTGAGGGAGCAGAGGTCAGATGTAATTTGATGTCATATTATAGCACGTGTTGATTTAAGATATCAGAGGTGCAAATCACTTAATGAGATTACAGTAAGATGTACAAGAGCAGGATATTTCACCATGAAAAGTCTACAAGAGGTTTCAAAATGCATTACTGAAGGAAATACTTAAGCACATTTATAATGCTTTTGAAAAAATTTGCTCTAAGTATTAGCTAATGCAAAGATGTAACCATTTTCACATGAAAACAAAAATTGTTTGAGCAAAGATCTAGTTAGAAGCAACTTTCATTTCCTTTGCTTCTTTTTAATCTATCTTTTCCTGTTAAATTGAAAGAACTAAAACCTAAGACTAAAGCAAGTACCTACAAGACATCTAAATCACAACAAGTCATGTAGATAGCTGGAATACTAACTCTTATTCAGCTGCACAAAGCTGGATGCTGTACAGGGTGCAATGAACTCACTACCTGTGGAATTTGAGAGATGTGACAGCTGATCTTCAAAATATATTTATTTAAAGTATTTTTGGAAGGGTTTGTGATATATGAGAGATGCAGACCCTAGGCTTGTAGGTGCCTACATGCAAGAAGATGTGAGGAGTGGTGGTGGTGGGGAAGCCAGGAGGCAAGCAGTGCAAGGTCTCTTGTGGAAATGATTCTGGGTTGTGCTGAGGGCTCGGGAGATAGAAATGCTGCTCAGACCACAGTGGTCATAGAGACCCCTGTATTTATTTATATGCCACATGTGCATGAATATATTTTTACATATACATTTTTATTCTGAATCAGACAGAACCCAGACTTTTTGAAAGGAAGAATCATTTCATGGCAGTTCCAGTAAGACACACACCACAAAATATTATTCAATTACCACTTCTCTCAGACTAGGAACTTGTCACAACCACCAGGTTCTCTTTGTTGCCTAGATCTCTAGTTCTTACCCACAAACTTTCGACCTGCTCATGGCTGTTCTTCAGGGACAGCTCTTCACAATCCATCCATTTCTTGGCACAGAAGGCAACACCTTCATCCCTCCTTTCTCATCTGTCTCTTCTGAATAGCCTGTAGGCATCGATAGCTGAACTCCAGCCGTGAGATTTTTCCCACTAAGTTTCAGTAATAGCAACAATTTCCTTAGTAGTTTGTTATATTTTGCTTTAAAAAAAAAGCAAAAAAAATTAATTTTGTCACTTCAGCTTTTTACCACTGTTGTGGTTTCAGGCCCAGTTAGCAGCTGAGCTCCCCAAAAAGCTGCTTGCACACTTCCCCCAGCACCCTCCCCTGGGTGGGAGAGAAGGATAATCAGGAGCAAAACCACCAAAACCACAAAAACACTGTGGGCTGAGATAAGGGGTTGGAAGGGACCTCTGGAGATCATCTAGTCCAACTCCCCTACCAGAGCAGGTTCACCAAGAGCAGGTTGCACTGGATGGCAACCAGGCAGGTTTTGAATGTCTCCAGAGATGGACACTCTACCACCTCTCTGGGCAGCCTGTTCCAGTGCTCTAACACCCTCGCAGTCAAGAAGGTTCTCCTTGTGTTTAGATGGAACTTCCTATGTGCCTATTACCTCTTGTCCTGTCACTGGGCATTACCCCAACATATGCTTCCTGAGTTTTCCTGAGACTTACCAGTCATAGATGTGTGGGAGGTGTTTCCAGCATGGTCCCTTCCCAAGGCACTCATGGTTCACAGCCATGATGCCCATGGGCATGGCATTAGTATGGTACAGAAATAACCCATTGACTGGTTTGCTTGTCTGTCCTGGGTGTGGCCCCTCCCCACTTCTTGTGCAAAATTAACCTTGCCCTAGCAGAATACATGACAAACATAGCCCCAGATGTTTTTTTCTGCATTGAAGAACACTTTAGTACCAAGTATTTCCTCTGCAGGAATATGCTCAAACTCATCTTCTCTGGTGGAGTGGGGCTGAGTCTGAGGCCTGAAGCGTTCTTAGATGACACTGGTAGCTTTTCACTTGCTGGGTGAAGAGGTCATTTAGTTAAATGGCTTTATATTTAGTATATACTCTCTAAATTCTGAAAATGACCTCCATGAAGGAACAGACTGAACCTGTGATCAGTGCTGCACTCATTGCAATAAGCAGAACTGCTGAAGAAAGAGAGAGGAGATTAGTAAAAGGACACATTTCATAACCATAATGTGAGCCTCGTTTTTTATAATGAGTTTTCCTTTCCCCAGTCTACCTTAGATCTCTTAAGAAAACAACCAGCACTTGGTGACTGACACAGTGGATTGGCATCCTTTATAGCTCTTTATCAAAACACCAAGCTGTTTATCTTCTAATAGTAGAAGGCAGGTGAGTTTTTTGAGGTCCTGTTTATTGCTTGGCTCATGGGAATAAAGCAAGTTCAGATGCTGCTGAACATGCAGGGTTTTGTGTCACTCTTGGATGTGTAGGTATGGTAACCAAAAACAAAAGGTGTAGAATTTGGACAGGCTTTACAATGTATTTTTAAATGCAGCACTTGAGCTGCATTTTTCCTATTTTTTTTTTTTTTTTGCCAATCATAATGTGTGAAGAGTAACAGCAGTAAAACTTGACTCTGTGTACATATTAACTGGCAGGCAACTTATTGAAGGAACAAATTTCTTCCAAAATAATCTTGCTTAGCTAAGTTTTAATCATAAATAGAATCATAGAATCATAGAATATCCTGAGTTGGAAGGGACTCACAAGAATCATGGAGTCCAACTCTCCTCTGTGCACAGGACAACCCCCAAAATGACACTGTGTGTCTAAAAGCACTGTCTAGATGCTTCTTGAATTCTGCCAGACTTGGTGCTGTGGCTCCTTCCCTGGGGAGCCTGTTCCAGTGCTCAACCACTCTCTGGGTGAAGAACGTTTAGAATCTTTTCCTAACATCCAATCTAAACTTCTCCTGAAACAGCTTCATGCCATTCACAGCATCACAGAATGTTAGGGGTTGAAGGGACCTCTGGAGATCATCTAGTCCAACCCCCCTGCAAGAGCAGGATAACCTAGAGCAGGTTGCACAGGATGGTGTCTAGTCGGGTTGTGAATATCTCCAGAGATGGAGACTCCATCACCTTCCTGGGCAGCCAGGGCCAGTGCTCCAACACCCTCAAAGTAAAAAAATTCCTCCTCACATTAAGATGGAACTCCCCATAGTTCCCTTGGGTCTTATTACTGGTCACCAGAAAGATGAGCACCTGTCCCTCCACTTCCCCTTGTGAGAAAGCTGTAGATGGCAATGGGAAATCCTCTCAGTCTCCTTTATATAAATACCAGACAAAGGTTTCCTGATACCAAAAGTGAGACTCTTCAGAGATGTGTAATACTGTTGGGTTGTGAGTGCTGCCAGCGCCTTTGGTTGGAGGGCCTAACTGCAGCTTTTCACGTCTCTTGTGTCAAGTCAAACCTGAGCAACTCCTGCTCAGGATCCCTAGGCCGTTGCTGATAAGCAGTCCAATGGCATCCAATGGCATCACCAAAGACTAGACAATTCTAGATCCCACCTTCTGGCCACAGAAAACTTTCCTTCTGTTGTGGTTTAAACCCAGACAGCAACTAAGCACCATGTGGACACTTGCTCACTTTTTCCCCTACCTCAGTGGGATGGGAAGGAGGATCAGGAGAAGGTGGTAAACCCTGTGGGTTGAGATAAGAAGAGTTTAATAGAACAACACAAAGAGAAAAGAAAAACCAGTAATAAAAATAATACTAATGGAATATATGAGTGATGTACAACATAACAATTCAGCACCCAGAACTTGCTGCCCTTGCCCAGCCCAGGACCACTCAGCTGCCCTCTCAGATTGCTTGTTCTTCCTCCAGGTTCCTTCCCCACCCCATTGTATACTGGGCATGACATTGGTATGGTATCAAATATCCCATTGGCTGGTTCATTTTGGCTATCCTGTCTGTGTCCCCTACTAGCTTCTTATAAAAATTAACCCTAGGCACATATTTTGAAGACATAATATTTCAAGGAGAATCTCCAGTGACCTAGTGCTTAGCTACTAGTCTCCTTCTTTGCATATTTTACTATTTGCATAAGCTCAGTATAGAAGTCACAAAGCTAGAAAGGGAAAAGGGTTTTAGACAGCCTAAAGTTTCTTCTATCTGTGCAAAGCACATATTTTAATGTATACCGACATAGATTCATATATAAATATTTATATATGCATATATATGCATAATATATGTGTGTTAATTTGAAGGTCCATCCTTAACTTAGATTAATTCTTTGTTGTAGCATGTTTGTGGCTTGTTGGCATGTGCCATGTTTGGCATGTTGTGGCATGGCTGTTATGATAATACAATAAATTGGGAATTTTTTTTTTTCAAATTTCCTGTTGCTGAATAGTGCCATGTTTAGTGTCCAGTCCTTAGAGAAGAGATCCTGTCAAAGCTGCCCTACGTGTGCTCAAGTTACTTGTTGCAGGTCCCACATTTTCACAAGCCAGCCTGTTTCCAGAACTCATTGCTAAGGTGCAAGGTAAGATTTAAGCCTGTAGCCTTTGATCTGTACCTATGCATAGCTATAGTAATTAATAATGTCAAAAGATTCCTATCCCTAATGTAAAGGTCCCATATTTTTCCCCATGCTTTCCCTGAAAGGTTCATTGTGAGTATGCTATCACCAGGAATTATTTGACCTGTGATATGTTTCCTGTGAAGATGATTTGTACCTGGACATCTGTCTGAGGCATCCTAGGCACTGATTATTCTGCTATAAAGTGTGTCTATATGTATGCTCAGTGACCCAAGATTTCCAGTAGCTCTGATGTGGTTGTTAAACATCTGGAAAGGCTGGGCACATGACCAGACTCCAAATTCAAGCTGACTAAAATATCCAGGGCAAAATGAAGGGTTGTCAGAGGAACCTGGATGTACAACACCTGCCTTGGTATAGCTTTACCATAAGAAATCAGAGTAAAACAGGTATGTGTAAACAAGAATACAGAAAACCCTACATTTTTTGACACCTGAAAAATATTCCTCCTATAAGAAAGCTTATCCTCCTGAAGAAATTGGCATAAACTGTGCTGTGACACCCCAAGGAATCTGCTGATATCAGCAAACCCACCTGAAAGCAGTCACTTGAGGAGTTCCTAGATGTTTTCCAGAGTCACTTGAGCTTCTAGGATTTTCAGTCTGAAATTCTGTTTCCAGACATTTAAACCCTGGATACTATTCAATCCCCAAAAAATGTTTATTTTGAACTCTGAGAATCTCTTTACTGAGGCTACTAGAGGACTTCTGTATAACAACAGTAATCAACATTTCTCTCAGAGTGGAATCAAAGACTGCTCAATTAGTCTGGTGCAAAGCAGTGTTTGTGTATGAATTATAACTAATGTGGAATTGAAAGGGAATTGTTCTGTTCCCAGGTTAAGCACTGCTGGTGAAATTAGCAAATGTGATTCCCTTTTTCCCTCAAGGCATGAAGCTGGAGAAAAAAGCATGAAGAGAAGGAAGCAGCTTCTGTATTTTTCTTCTAATCAGTCATGCATATTAGTGTATAAGGCAAGACAGGAAGGTAATATGAGAAGCAGGCAAGCAGCCAGATGACATTGTGTAAGGCATCTTTGTATAACTGCCAGCTAGTGTCTTATAATATTGAACACTGAAGTTTCTATTTAGCAGTGTTGATTGAATGGTGGAAAAAAAAAAACATCCAGGCAAGGATAATGTCTGTAATCAGCACTGCACGATTGCTATTGTCTATGCTTGGTATACTTAATGGAGGAGCTAATTACCATGTGTTCATTTTTTTATTACATTTACTATATTGCATGGAGAAGTAATATGATTTTTTTTCCCCTCCATGGGTTTACGGAAAACAAACAATACAAACAAAAACATGCTGGATCCCACTTCCCCACCCCCAGCCCTAATTAATTCTCATTAGGGCCACTGGTTTTATTTCCAAGAGGAAGTCAGAAGGCGAGGATAGCATGCCTGATGAGCCTGCTAACCTAGCCCAGTGTGTGCTTGGACTGGGCTGCTGATGCGTTTGAATGTGACAGGAAGGAAACTGCACAAACCCAACGCACAGTCATTTCATGTAACTTCTCTGAGACACATTCATCTACCTACAACTTCCCATGCAGCTTTACAAAACCAAAGTGCAAAGTACCCTTAAAAATTGGTGGACTGACAACTTCTTTTCTGCATGGTTGGAGAAGAGTAATGCCATGGAAACACACCCCCAGAATGACATAACAGTGCCCTAAAATTTTTTGACCCAGTCCTACAGTAGCCACGTGTGAGAATGTCAGGCCCTTTCTCATCCTCAGGCCGTCCTCTCTGCCTGTTTAGTGCAAATTATTTGCCTGAGTTCACACTCTTTCTGACTGCTGTTGTGGGGCACCTGCCATTGCCAGTACAGGACACTGCTTGTGGTAGTGCTTACTCTTGGGTCAAAGCCTTCTGTTCCTTGAGGGAAGTAGACGATCACATCCTCAGCAGGCATGCCAGCCTCCAGGCTTGGACATGAACCAAGGGGCTCTCAGGCTTCCTTGGTACAGCTATTCTCCTTTGTGCAAAGTACTTAAACATCTACTGTGAGAGGGACTGGAACTTCGTCTCCAAGGTCAATCCCCTGGTAATTTATCTATTGAGTCCTTGTCCCCCTCTCACCTTGCCAATGAATAACTATTCTATGAAAAGTGAGCATGGAGAGCCTTCTTTGAATTGAGTCCTTGTGAATTTATATCTCAGCTAGTGCCAATGTATGACATTAGAGAACTGTGCCCTTAAGGGCCTGATTTTTAAGTGTATTTGAGTACCAGAAGATGTGGATGGTGATACTGAGTGGGATCTTTCTGAAGTGCCTTTGTGTTCCCAGCTCCATCTAACTCTGAGAAATATCAGATTTGCATTGACTATGCTTGGAGGGTTAATACAGGCATTAGCATAACCACTGCCCAACTAGTGTAACACTATTGAGTCCCATGAATTGCTGTGTGGCCCCTGGGAAGGATTAGGATCTTGCTCATGTCCTGTTGCTTTTCCTGGAAGGATCAAGTTCCACATTCATGCTGCATTTAGAGCTTGCACAAGGAACAACATCCCCAGGAGACCTGAATGGCAGTCGTCAGATGCTGATTAGACCAATATTAATACCAAGTCAAACTGACCTCAGTGCTGATTTTAACAAGCAGGTTCACAAAGTCTGGTCCTCCCACACTGAAGTAAATAGGAAGATGTTACAGTATTTATAGACTGGACTTCAAAAAGCAGAAGCAGCTAATGCACTCTCTTTATTAGGCACACTCCCTAGTGCCTGCAAATTGCTGTGTATTTCAAGCCTTATTTAATTTTTAATACAGTAATCCGTTACATAATAAGATATATTTTGAGGGAAACATTATTGCATTTTCCAGTCTGACTGGTTTCCCCTCTAAGAGTTTGGCAAGCTATTGCATGTTGTTTTATGGGCAGGAACTTCTTTTGTACCACTGAAGCTGAAATTAGAATGTCCTACTAGATGTATGTGATATATTAAGCATAATGAGGCTGTGTCTGACAGGGTAGTGGGCAAAGGGACAGATTGCTTCTGTACTACACAGAGAGGGAGTGAAGACTTCCTATTCTGATAATGATTTTGATGTAAAATTTGTCTGTTCCCCCATATAGTCCTCTACTGCTGCCACAGACTTAAGTGATGTAAGTAGGAAAGACCAGATAAAGATAAAGCATGTTAGTGCCTGTGAGACATGAGTAGAATGTCCCTGAGGAGTTTGGTTGCTCTTAGGTTCATAAATCTTAAACCCACAAAACTGAGATATGTGAGACAGACCTGGCTCAAGAGTCTACATTTCTGCCCTGCCTTGTTATGCTGTAGGAGACTGGGAATGTTGGAGGGATGAGTTTAAAAGTAATCTACATAGGAGGTGCAATTCCATTTAAATTCCTTATAAGCAAGTTTCTTCAGAAAAACAGAAGTTAAATATTTCAGAGACACTGACAGCAAGCTTCTGGCTCTGTTTCGGTGTATGGTATTGAAACCTGACCAGAGCTCAGACTCTTCCTGCTCTGAGAGGGGATGAACAGGAATTGCAAGCTTCAAAAGGAGGTAAATCTTTCTGATTGGAGGGCACTTCCCTGGGATGGTGGGTACTGTAAGGGAGCAAATCCTCCTACTTTTCCTTAGACTTCCATCAGACTTTTGTATCTCTTTCAGGGAAGCATGAAGGTTTTGTTTGATCTATGGCAGCTACATGATTTACAGGTTACATACAGATCTTCTTGCCTTAAACTCTCAGTCTATGTAACCTAGTCAGGGTCAAAACACAGTGTAAGCCTAAGGTCTGGCCGTGTTTCTTACTCTGGGTATAATTTTTTACTTCCTAAATATCTTACCTGAAAAAAAAGTATCAATTGAACTTTCATTTCTGCAGATGGGATTTCAAGGTCTTGAAATAATAGACATTTCCACATACAAAAGATCTGCTTTCACTGAAAAAGAGATTTCTTCCATGAAAGAAAAAAGCACAACAAATAAAATGGGGGAAAAATAAAACCTTAGTATTCTGTAGGACACCAGTAACTTACTTTGTGTATTTAAACTTACAGTGATAACAAAGGATGTGTAGAAGAAAACAGTAACTGAAATTATAGAAGCAGATTACTTTGGGACTCTTCTGCAGGAATAAGATTTCTGCAGTCCCCAGTAGTCACCTTCCCATGTCTTTTGTAAGAAAGATCCTCTCAGTCTTTCATCTGAGTTCTTCTGCAAGGTGTAGGAGGAAAAGAAGTAAAGGAAATGTCTAAGGAAATATCCCATATGGCTTATTTAGCCATGGTAGTAGTAGAATTTAGTCTGAAATACTTTGGCTGGACTGTTTACCATAGTCAAGATAAGTTTAGAGCTAACTTGGTTCTCTTTTAGTATATCACAATATGCAATGTATGAGCACCAGTTCAATGTAGACACTTCATTGAATTTGTCTCTGGCTTTTCCTATGCTCATCAATATTAGTGTTTTCATCCAGCTTTCAGCCTGATGTTGCCAGAGCTTGAAGTACAATACTTAGATAATGCTGAATATTTTGCATTCAAAAGTAATTACAAGTGGATTACAGTACTTTCCCTATCATCTTCCCCTTTATGATACAGTTCTCTAATGTAGCCTAACGTGCAGAAAAATACTAAAACAGCAAGATGATATTTAGAGATTTATTGTGACATATCTGGGAAAGAATCTGGAGAGCACAGATCTCAGTTTGTGTCTGCATTCAGGGTTGGTAATAGACTGGAGCATTGCAGCTTGACTAAGGTCTCAAATGAATAATGAATTTATTTTTTTTTTGTAATCATATTTACCCCCTTTTAGCTCTGGTAACTTTTCACAGGTAGATTCCTAGCTTATGGCAGATGTTTCTTAAGTCCCCTTTCACTAAGATCTAACCTTGACGTGGCACTTGACATGAGCTAAGAGCACACAAACAAGCTGTACCAACACAACCATCTATCAAGATGTGGTGGCATTTTGGACTGAGGATCACTCATCATTGTCATCTCTGGTATGTAAAGCACAGCACAGACATAGTCAGGAGGATGACTGCTTCTTTCTTACTTACAGATAGGAAGACTTAGCTCTAAAAAGATATTAAGGAGATAACAGGCTCTGATACAAAAAGAAAAGAAAAAATCCTTCCTCAATAATAAGAAAAAAAAATTACTCCAATTATAGGTGATCTGGTAATTTGAAATCTCTTATGGCCCACACTACATTTTTTATTCCTCTCTCTTTAAGGTCTTGCTAATACTGCAAGACATATTTTTAATCAGATTCCAAAATAAATACAATTTATGACAGAACTGGTACCTTGGAAAGAATAAATTCTGCTCTGTCACTATGTATCTATTAAGTTTTATTCAGTCATCATACATCAAGAATAGTGTATCTTATGGATATATTTTTAAGGCAGCAAATTAAAGTGGCATACACTAGTGGTCCCATTAGTGGAAAGTGTTGAATTCTGTGCCTTTCTAAACACTCTAACCTTCCTCCCATTGCACTGTACAGAAGACATTAGTGTGTTGTTTTAATTTGAGACTTAGACATTCAAAGAGCTCTCATCAAGAACATTTTCCAGGCCATGCAAGATAGAGGAGATGAAATAAAGCACTAAAAATGAATAATTCAAGTAAATTTCTATTCATTATGCCATGTTTTCTGTGGGCAATGATTTGTGTAATTTCTCCTATGGTGCCAAACTGAGCAACATCTTTTTAGAGAAGCTTTTTGCTTCACACAAAATGTTTGATTTATGCACTTGCACCCTTTTTTGAAGACAAGTAAGATACCTTAAGGCCCAAGCTTGATGTCAAAGTTTCAGATTGAATATAACATATATGGAATACCTTGTTTTTAATCAAACTAGGACAATGCCATGTACACATATTTTCTCAAGTCCCTCTTAAGTAAAAGAATACTCAATTTCTTTGCTATTTAATGAAATTAAAATACTATTTGTATTACTTACAAGGAACTAGGAAAAACAGCTTCATTACCAGTTTGAAATACTGAGTTTCTTTAAAATTGTGAATTTCTGGCCTAGTCTGGCCTTCTTTTCAAAGGAAATTTATCTTGCATGGATCTTACATACTCTTTTTGGCTAGGAAAATTGTGTGGGTTTTACAATATACTGGCTAGCATAGTTTTGATTTCTAGAAATTAATATAATAAATTACTAACACATGTAATATAAAGTAATTGTATTTTTTCCAGAGAGGTTTCTAAGTATCTGAAATAATTTTAAATGTTCATGCATTACTCATTTTGTTCCATCTACTTGTGGCTTCCTTCCTCAACTATTGCTGTCAAATAGGCAAGTTTCTGGAACCAAAGGCCATCTGAAGCTTGTTCAGATATGGAGAACTTACTACAGGGTAGGTCTTTGCCCTATAGATAATGACAGAGATCATTAAGCCTAATAGGTTTCCTAAGCACTTTTCTTATCAGCTAAGTAGGAAAAAGTGACCTCCCACAAAGACAGAGCTGGAAATATTTAGAGTCAATAACAAGTTCAAGACATATGAGTTAGGGTTGTCAGAACCACAGCAATAGGTGATGCAAGAAGCTAGGCACTGTTTGAGAAAGTAAGTCATAAAAACCAGAATCAAGTGGCTGAACAGCAGGAAGCAGTGATGGATGTAGCCTCAGGTGAAGATAGCAAACAAAGTTTGTTTTGGTCCTGGTGATAGATGATGGGACCTGGATTTCTGCCCAAGGCTATGGCCCTGGTTGTTGATTTCCAATATGCTGTGAGAAACAGGACATTGCAAAAGCCTAAGTGTTAATTACACAGACCAAAAAGAAGAAATAATAGCAAAAAGATGGGGCTTTGTCTTAATGAGACAAAGGATAGGATGAAAGGGACAACACATTGCTTTGTGGCCAATGACACAGTAATGAGTTTGCTGCAGAATAAAAGGAAAGTGGGAATCTATAGCTTGTACTCCATAAAAGCCTCTCAAAAGACAATTCCATCCTCACAGTTTCAACAAAACAGTAACTTTCACTGCCTGTCCAGATAGAGAAAGTCAAGCACTTCAAAAGGCTTGCCTGTAGTAGGCAAAATAACATCTAACCATATCCTGGGGTCACACTTAGGAAGCAATTAAAGTACTTCAGCTAAAAGCCCATGGCTTTGCATCAGATTGGATAGATATGGTGGAAAATTTCTTGCTTCCTTGGTACCATCTCTCTGTGGAGCTGGACTAGGGAAAAATTCTGACTTCTGGATCACAATAGAAACAGGCAAGAGGTTGTGCAATTGCATTCACCTTCCCAAGAGTATTTTTCCTGTGTGAAGAGTCTTCTTCTTTGAGGACATGTTAGATTGTTAATTTTTTTTTTTTAAGGGCTGAAAACCAAGAACAGACTCAGGACATTTTCTTTGCCTTAATCTTTAACTCAACCTCTTTAACTCAAGCCAATACCTTAAGCAGGACTACTCCTTTGGTATTCTGACTGAAACTGCATGACTGCCATCTCATAGTCTCTCTTGGTGAACTAGTAGTTGGAGTGTAAGTAAATTCATTTACCTTAAGAAAAATCCTGCATTAGTTTCCTCTTCTGGTTGAGAAAAGAGATGGATATGCAGCACTTTGCACACAAAACCTTCTCTCTTGGAGGACTAAAAGAGGGTTGGCAATTTACACTGGCTTTTGGATAACACATTTGTTATTGACCTTCATTACTCACTATGTGCCTTTCTTCACATGTTGTCCTTAAAAGTATGGTTGTTCACCTGCTTGGTGACACTGATCATCCCCTGAGAGCTGCCAACATTGACTTGACAAACCACATGTTCACCATGGGATGAGATCTGCTGCCCTTGATAATAAAGAGTTCAATATCCGTGCCTTTTGTTGAACAAGCCAAAGAATGGTAATAGAAAGAGCTTTTCCCCAAATCCTACAACAAAAAATTTCTCCATTGACATTTTGAGAATTAGTTTAATTTTTACAAAGATGTAAGCGTAACAAACACCTAATTGGGGTTTCCCAATAGACTTGAAAACAGGTCGGCTGGGTGCAGGTTAAGATTTTGGTTTATTCTTGGATTAAACAGAAAAACATTTCTTAAGACAGAGATTGGGAAAGCAGTGTGGAAAGGCAACCTTTACATATAGGACATGGTCATTATGGAACTTCTATTGTAAGTTGGTCATGCAGAAGACAGAGGAGACATCTATTCTCTTACATTTGTCCTGAGAATTGTTGCCTGGCATAACGTGCCCATTTAAAAAAGAGTAGTGTATAGCAAGCCCAGACAAGAACAATAAAATTATCATAGAATCAATCAACACAGCCTGTGAATGCATTCAAAGAATTTGGTTTATATAGGCCAGAAAAAGCAGGATAAATGTGGGACAAGATAGCTATCTTTGACTAATGAAAAAGTTAATACAAAGAAAGAACAACTCCATGCTATGCCTGTTGAGTAATTTGGTAGCAAAGAAGATTTAAGATAAATGTGAGAAATAAAACTGAAGAGGTTGCTAAGAGATTCTCCTTCAGTGGGAGGATTTAGAAGCAGGCCATGCACACTTTGTTTAGTCTGGTCAAAGTGTAAGCTTAAGCCTGTTTCTGAGGAGAGAGTGGGTGGCCACCTGAGGTCCCTTCTTGCTGGCAGGTTTATGAGTCATAGTGGCAGCTGGAGAACAGAATTAACAGGCACCTGCCAAAATCACCTCTGGGAAGTGCTCTTCTTATCAATCACCTAGAAATATTGATGGTGTTGTGTCACACCAGTGTGGTGTTTTCTTTCTGTCACTGACTCAAACTCTGTGATTGCTGATTTCAGAAATCCCAAGGAAGGTCTTTTTTTAAGTTCCATAAATGCTTATAACTTGTTTTAATCCAGCTTTTGAATCATCTCAGAAATGCTTCTCACAGGGATTATTCCTGATACTTGTCTGCAGAGGAAGCACAAGTTGAATAGGGCTAATGGGCATTCAACAGCAACAACAAACCAACTAACATTTATTAATATCAGCTTATCAGGAGGCAGCATCCCAGGCCCAAATCCAGCAGACTAGTGTCTGGCATCAGTAGGCAGGTGCTTCTGGTGAGAAAATGCGAGTGTAATGAGAAATCTGGACTCTCCTGGTTTGCATCAGACAAGATATCAGCGTTTGGGTAACACTGATCACCATACTATTAAGATATAGCTGATTACATGGATGCACCTAGACCAAAAGATCATTTCTTACCAACAGCTCCCATTGCAAATCTCTGCAGAGCTTTATAAACAGAACAGTATTTTGCAGGTTTTTTGAGCCAGTATGCCTTTTATACATACCTTTGTACACTCATATACCTTTCTGCAACCACTGCTGAATATACATGGAGTGTTAGTCAAGGTATGTAAGCAGAGGTTAAGTTTTACTAGGACAACTGTTATAAGCTGTAGAAATTCTTCTCATAGGTAATACATTCTTTCAGGCTGACAAGTTCTCAGCTGGTTCTGAGGAATTAGGACTTTTTCCTTCAGATATTCCATAGAAATTCAGTAGTATATTTAGGTATATTAGTCACCATTTTACAAGACAATGTCAAGGCACTAGTTTAATGGCATTGTTTTTACTTTTGTAGCTAGTGGTTTTCTTTATCTGAAGGTTATTCAGACTGATAATGTATGCTTGACCTTTGGTTTGGGATGGGAGAAAATAGGCCCAATACCTCCATCTGTGCTTGTCTCTCCATTAGTATTTTCTTTCTTTGTAAATCACTCATAGGTCTAATGCTGCCCTAACTGTTGAGAAAAGACAGGCTGCAGAAATCAGCGGGTAATCACAGAAGCACTTAAAGGTGATGGGCTGCTGCTTCAAAACCCACTTGCATAAATAAATCTGTGGCACAGGGCAAAAGGGGAATGAAGCTGGAAACCTGGCTGGCTGCCTGCAGTCCCCAGGCCCATGGCAGTGTTACTGCTAGGTGGGAACAGGCTTGCATCATTCTTTTGCCTTCTTCTCTTCCCTTTGGACTTGCAATGGGAAACCAATGAGCCCATTCAATAGAAAATTGATGATCACTGACTGCAAGAGGTGTTCATCTCTCCCAGGAGATCCCAAATACTGCAAGGTCAGACTAAAGCTTAACTCCCCCACTAGCCCTGTTGATGTCAGATGAGATCTGACCTCCCTGTTTTTCCTCTGTCAAAGCCACTGTTCAGCCTCCGGCATGTAAAACACTTTGCAGGAAGATTGTTTCAACATAACATTTCATATTCTATACAAAACTGTAAGAAGAAGTTTAGACTGCAAGAACAATACATTGAGGTCTCTGGCTTCATGAAGGCATCAACACATCCCAGCAGGCAGAAGCAACAAACACAGACAAGGGCTCTTGGAACAGCTACACATGGAAAGAAAAACTCTACAGAAGACACAAACAGTGTGGGGAATAATACACGATTGGGGGCAATTTAAGTATATATGGCAACAAAGCTGTTATTAGAACAAAAGCCAGTTGAAGGGAGATGATTAATAATGATTGTGGTGTACAAAAAGAACAGTAGGAAGCAGGAGGTGCAAAGGTCTGAGAGAAAAAGGTTGGGAGGATTATACAATCTGGCACCATGCTAGAAGAAAAGGAGTACACTACAGGCAGCAAGAATGACTTCAGTAAAAAGAAAAAGAAGTGAAAGTTTTCAGAAAATACAGACTGGAGAAAAGCAAGTCAGATTTGGAGAGCATCAGACATTATCAAATTAATTAAACAGATCCTGGAGCTCCTGTAAGCATGCCATTGATTGGACTTGCATTGCTATCGTACAGAACATAATCACAGGGCAGGATTTCAGTCCTCTACTTCCAAAAATATTTCCTTCAGGCTGTACATGATCATAGTGCTGCACTTAAAGAAGAAAAGGAACAGTTTTTTGGTCTTTTTTGTTTGGGCTTTCTTTTTTTCTTTTCTGAGCTTTGAAGTAAGGTAAAATCACTTCATTTAATTTCTCTTCCATGGGTCTCTTCTGGATGGCTTTTAAAAGATATTTTCAAAAGTACTGAGGTTTAATGATCTGACACTGGTCCTACTGAAGTCACCATTGAAATTCCCATTGCCTTCAGTTTCTTAACAAGACAATGAATAGGGTGAAAAAAAAAAAGTACAAGCTATGTGAAGTGAAGCTATAACCAAAATGGGGTATTTTCATTTTGGTTCCAGCAGAACAAGGTTTAAAATAAAAATAGAAGCCAGGTTTTCCATTTTCTAGATGGCTGCCTGGACACTCAGAGTCCTGGCCATTCTGGATATGAGCCTTATGACCACTTATTTACTCACTACCAATCAGCAAATAGAGAAGAAAAATGTCTTAATTTCAGGTCAGGAAAGAATGAGACATTTTTGCAATAACAAAACAATTACTGTGATGTGTAGAACACCTCCACCAGCTCACTCTCTGTTTTAGTCTACTTTTGTTTATACATGGCACTAGCAGAAGTAAGCACACCTTTGTGGAACACAACATGCATTGTCTAGGGCCTCTGATAGAAATAACATCTTGTCCCTCAGTGCCTTTCATAAGAGTCCTTCCCTGCTGTCTGTGCCATGACCTGCACAACACTGATAGTAATAAACGTGAGATATGTTAAAACAGAGATAATGGAAGCAAAATCCAGAATCTTTCTGAACACTCTGGATTTCTAATTATCAAAATAAGTGGGGCTTCTCACCTCAAGTAAGGGGACAAAAGTCTTACAGATAGACTTACTATTAACTTGTTTTTCAGTCCATGTTAAAACCTCTTGTCAGTGCCCTCTTTCAGACAAATGTCTAATTTAAGAGTTCTCATGGGCGATTATGTGGCCAGCTATTTTAGCTGTGACAAGAAACTTACTCACCCTTTCCAAATGAGTTTTCTCTAATTACCCATATGCAGACAGCAAGATTGGGACTCACATGGGCCATTGCATATGAGTGTTTAAAGATAAAAGATACAAGAAATTACTGTTTAGTAAAGATTGATACCTTTAAAATATTTACTGACATAAGCTACATCCTGCACCTCTTTTCTTTTTAGGTACTCAGGTCTATCAACTTGACTAGGGAAATACATAATCTGTATTAAAAAAATTATCTGACTACTGTGAACCATGAATTAAAGACGACAAAGACATTCTGCCCCTGTCATGGAGGAAAGAAAATGCCTGAAAACATGCAAGAGCATTATACTAAACAAGCCAAAATGTGTGCTGGATGACTTTTTGTTTTGTTTTGTTTTAAATACGTATGAGGATCCATAAAAAGTCAATAAAGAATAGATTGACTAAAGAGTTGCATGTGGTATTTGCACCATTGTCTTGTTAAAGGCATCTTTTGGTAGTTACCAGCTCACAATGGTGCTGTGAATACAAACTGTGTGATTTCTTCCCATATTACCTTTCCAAGCAACAGACATTACTCTTAACAGGAATATCACAGAAATGCCAATGGTAAGTGGAGATTTCAGTGTTATGGTGCTAACGTAGTGTCAGCACTAATTTAAAAGTGTTTCCATTTGAAAATTAATGAATATAGACAGACACTGGAAAGCAACACAAATGCTGTGCTGATCAAGCAATGTCCAGTTTTCTTAATTGGCTTCAGGCCTGATTTAAATTCTCTTCAATTCAATGGGAGTTTTTTCATTCACTTCACTGGATGGTATCTTTGGTCCTCAATGCTCCAATGCTATGTGCCTAGGAAATATATTAGATTAGTGATAAGAGTTGTCATGTATCCAAGGGGTCATTTACTTCTCTTTCATGTAAAGAGAGTGATTTTCTGAACAGGAATAGATTGGCCTTGTGAATATTAAAAATGACCATTATACACTCTATAATTTATCACTCAAATTGCACCTTCAGCTATATTGGATATGCTCAAGTATCCTAGAAGGCTGTGTGATTAAGTACTCAGTAAGTTAACTAAGAGCCTAGCTTCTCATTTCCTCACATCTAGAGGGATCATTTACATTTGTCAGGTTTCTTACTTATTTCTATAGTATTTGCAATTTCACAGCACTTAGGAGTCTAAAGTTATGTACCTGGACATAAGACACTTAGTAGTTCATAGACAGAGACCAAAAAGATTTATGCCTACCTCAAGGATCTTATAGTCCAAGAAGAAGAAGTAGTACTCCAATGGTTGGGTACAGCAAGTTCAGGAGTGTGTTGCTAGCTGTGTAAAAGACAGCAGACTCTGCTATCCAGCAATATACCCATCTGCCAAATTGCTGGTTTGTTTTAATGCTGTTGACATCTTGGCAAAGCTGCCTTTCAAAGAAGGTTTGAAGGAGATCAGTGAAAGACCTTTAGGGTTGTGTGCAGGGAACACCTTCCATGCACACAGAGAACGACAGCTCTGGTTTGAAAGCCTACCAAAGGTTGCATTGAAGGATAGCAGCTGGGGTAATCAGAGTGGGGAGCAAGCCTGGAGTGATGATAGGTTAAATTGTATGTAAACCATTTGAGATCCATAGATGAATGACATGATATGAATACAAATAATCCCCAAAAGGCAAATGCTGAATATAAAGCTGGTAATCATGCTTCTGGAGGAGGCAGGAGGCCAGACATGTACCACAACTTCCACTAATGCAAGTCTGTTAGCTTGTTCATTCCATGCAAGTGGTTTTTTTCCTGTTCTACTTCTCATTATCTCCTGAACAGTAATGACAGGTATTGCATTTTTTTATTTGAACCTGGCTTGATTTTATTTCTCTGATGTTATTTGATCATTAAAGTGTAGGCTACTGGCAATGTAAAGTAAAACCACCAACGTGCCTTGAATTTAAATATATCTTTGGCTTTAACAATGGTCTTTATTTGTGATCGTGGAAAAAAGACAGCTTAGAAGTCCCAGTATGAGCCCTAGCCTGCACCACAAGAGTGAAAAGTAGTGTTTATATATTTCAGAAGTTCCTGTGCAATACTTGCCAATTTTGAAATCACATTTTACATAGCTCTACGTCACAAATACTCTCAGAACTGTATCGTTCCAGATGACTCCCTCTCAATCCCAGTAAACTTTGCACTGTACCTTCTCTGTACCTTAAGGCCAAACCTAAAACAAATTTGTCTGAGCCTTATAGGAAATGAACCTTACTCATGGTTATTCACTCTATAAATAGCCCATTAACTCCAAGGCAAGGGTCTAACACAGACATATATAGTCATTATTATGCTTTAGGTACCATAATTCGTGTGCCTGCTATGGAAGAAAATGTGCAGAAAAAAATGCATGGCCATATTTGTGGAAATCCTGGCCCTTCCTAAATGAATGGGAATTTTACTGAAGATTTTATTTTGTAGGCTGATCACCACCAGTCACATTGGTGACAATTTGCCACCCCACTCTTTTCTCTGGAAAAGCAGGGCTGATAGTCCCTCCATTACCAATAACGTCACACATCTCATGTGGCTTTAAATGTACTTAGCTGTAATTTCCTTCTCCAGGTAAGATCCCGGGTGCAAGATAAAAGGAATTAAGTGTTTAATGACATTGCAAGAATTATGCACTTGGCAAGATTTCAACTATAAAGCTTTGAGCTATAAACACAGGATCCAGTCCTGAGAGAAAATATATACCTGTAATTCGTTAACAATTTAGTGGAAATTGTGGGTACTTTGTTTCTTACACAGCCTTCTCTTGCAGCTGTCCCCTGAAAAGCTCCAGCTTGGCAGGGCTGAGACAGCAAGTAGTTTTAAACCATCACCTACACAAATTCATTACTTTGACTGACAATAAGACCATGGGAAGAAAATAATTAGACTAACCATGCTGAGTGTCCTCATCAAAGAGAAAAAAAAAATCAAACCTAAAAATATGAAAGATTTTTAAGTTGTAACCTTCAGACTGACAGAGAGAGAATGAGAAAGCAGAGATCTGTGTTAGACTGGAAGTCCTCATTATCAACCTTCTACCTTGAGATTGAAAAAAATATCCCAACAACTAGATTCTTCACAGTAAACTCTGATTGCTAATTACTTGCTACATCTCCTGCTGATGTTCCCTGAGTGAAGTCAGGCTTGATGAAAGTTTCTGACACTTGTATTGTCAGCAGGAGAACAGAAAATGTGGGAGAGCTTAGTTTGGAAAGGACCCACACAGCTCATCACTTAAGTTTCCACTGAACATGCATTGACACTTGTCTGCCACCAGCTTACAGCAATCCATCCACCTTCTTCCTTCACGGTCATTTGGAAGTACAGCTGCTCAGCTTCTCCAAAACTAGCTGGCAATAAAAATACCCAAAGAAAACAAAACCTGATATCATGTCATCTGTCATCTGTCTTCTACAGTCTCAGAAAGAGAGGAGAACTTGCATGTCAGAAAATTATTGTGACAGGTATTCATACAGTGACTGTTACATGCCTATCACCACTCCTCACACTCATAAGCCAAACTAAAAGTAGTAAATTATCCCTGTCCAGTGTTATTTCATCTTTGATATTCACATGTTTCTCAGTACAGTGTTATCTCAGGAACTGCCAGGGCTGTATTTCTAATACTTCTGTAAAAGTATGATATACCTATATAAAGAGAGCAGTCAGTTTTTCAATGACATTGAGTGATAACTGCTAAATTACATAGGAGGAAAATTGCAGAGGAGAAACAGGTACAGGGATCTGGGTTCTGTGCTACAGGGAGGGCTCTGTACAGTTTAAGTCCAGTCATAACCACATCTGGTCTCCTCTTCCCTCCTGATGAATATTATTCCAAGTCATATGGAAGTGTTTTAATGGGAGGTAATTAGAGGACATTTCTTGTACCCTTATCCTTTTACATCAACTGCCATAATCAGGCAATAATCTTATGGTTATCTCTTCTTCTGAAAAAGAGGAATCAGTATCTCATAACCCTGTAAATATTTTAACTGCAGATGAAAGGGGGCTGTCTTCTGCCAGGCAAGTCAATTTTTTTGAGAAAGGACTTGTCTCCCTCCATTGTTGGCACTAGAGTAGTTAACACCGCAACAGCTGTGACTCTTAGAGCTCTGGTCCTAAGTTTTTGCCCAAGGATATAAATAGTAGAGCTGATAACTGGACGAAGATGAAAGCACATAATGTGAGACAAAGATTTATCCTCAAATCCAGAATTATTACAGAGTTTATTTCAGAATTACAGCTGAGAGGAGATTTCTACTCCCAAGCTGCAACGCTCATGGTTACCATTGATAAGGTAAAAATCAGGAAACCTTTAGGGTATTTGATTCTGTTTTCTTCTTGGCTCACTTCTGGGACAAAGAAAGTTACCCTGCAGGCCAGACAATGAATAAGTGACACTATACAGTGTCCATCCCGGGGGGGAGTTGTTACTAAGAGTAATCCTGTGACCTGCATCTTAGGGCTGAACGAAACCCTCATCTTTCCAATCCAAATAAAGTTGTATTTTCATTATAGCTGAGAAACAGTCAGATACTTAGTTATATTATCCAAATACATTTTAAGAGTAAATAGAAAATATCTGAAAGGAAGTTTAACATCTGATCTGAGAGAGATTTATATTTTTTTAAACAGGCAAACTGATTACATGTGAGTTTGTAGGGAACTCCTTACAGATAGCTGAAAGCTTCCAGAAATCTTATCCTACCCTTGTAGTTTTTAAGATTAGCCAAGACAGATAAAGTAAGTAAAAGAAATTTACACCACTCAGAAAGTGTTGAGCTACTGAGAAGTGATGACACAGTGAATTAATGACTTAGTTTATCATGTTTTTTCCTTATGACTTTGCTTTTGATGGGCTGGCTCTACAGACCAAATTTATTCTGATCACATAATGTTCAGTGCATTAGGTTTAATGGACCTACTTCAAATGAGATTAAAGTAGTAGCACTTTATTTTTAATGTATGTTACAATGATTAAAATGTCTAGCTTACTTTTATTTTCCTTAATTTTTATATCTAGGATTTCTTTCTGTGTGAGAATGGAAGAGTGGTTTTGTTTTTTCTTTTTCCTATTTGTATGAATTTAGTAGTGTTTTACTGTGTTTTCTTTCAAAAAAATCACATACTTTGACCTCTCTGAAGTATTCTGATTTCACTCCCCTTCAGTACCATGTTTTATTTCTGAGGTATTAGATTAACTCTGACTACCATACCACAAAGTAAAAATGTGTAACCATGTCATTACATAAACTTACTGACATTAAGGGCAAAAGAATCAAGAGTGCAGGTAAACAAATAAATAATGAGATCTTCATAACAAAATTATCTCACAATGAGCTGTATGTCAAACAGTAACCTCCTGGCAAAATCCAGTTCCTCCAGTTCTGTGTGCATCTCATTTCTTTCTGTTTTGGAGGCCATATTTAAAACTAACGTAGTTTTCATGGCATTGAAAGGTAGCAGGGGTGTTTTCCAATGTTTAACTCTGCATGAAGCAGATAAAATTTAAATATATGACTAAAGACTTTTCTTCTGGAAAGACTTCCTTGAAAACTTGAAGCAAGAAAGAGTTGCAATTTTGAAGAGGAGAGAAGAAAAGAAGGGGAATTAGTTATTTTAGGAGTTTGCTTACGAAATGCAGGCTTTCAGTGTCATGCGAATGAAAACAAAACACTAATATTAAGAGGTTTTGTCTTTAAGCTGCTTTTTGAAACATGCTCTAAATCATGACAGAGGTCTTGAGCAGAGAAAGAGCATTATTGTGATCTCACTTTGTATCAGGTACTGCATTCTTGAAATTCGTAATTGAGAATTTTTGCACAGTGCTGTAGATGAGCAGTCAGGCTCAGTGTTTAGTGAGGTATTATGGAAATCCCATTAAAGCCACTGCCTGAAGAAGCCCATTTACAGCATCATGTGTTATAGTGCACACGTGTATCTAGAGACCTGAAACATGGTGTCTGAGACAATGTACACCGTTATTACTTGTGAGACTGTCAGTAGTTCTTCAGAGCCTCAAAACACATGCATATTTTAGTTAAGATCAAGCAAAACAATAACAAATGATCTCTTATACAAAACCAATCACACCCTTATGTGCTTCCTTGCTCATTCCTGTAGAGAAAACCTTTTTCTTTTATATGCACCAAAGTGAAAATATTCAGTGTGTGTGTTCCTCAGCTCTATCCAGAGAGTGTTGGAAGGAGAATAAATATGTAACTCAATTTTCCATCCACCCCTTTGAGGTGCTGCATGTTCCTGTAAGTCCCCTAGCTCTTTAACAATGACCACAGTCAGTCTTGGACTACCCTCAGGAGTACCTGGGGGACCATTTTGCCGTCTGATACCTAACCCAGCACATCAACCCACTCCAACCTTTTGACCATAAGGTGTGATACACCTCATCAGGCAATCTTTGTGAATCTCTGTGCCTGAATGTGTGGCTAAATCTGTCCCAAATTTGTAATGTTTATTTCTATCAGGGTAAGTCTCAGTTTCACCTCCTACATAAGGATTCTGTAGTCAATCTTGCAAAGAAATTTGTAGCAAACTAATTCTTTCACTACTACCACAGCCTCTTTGTTTATTTCCTTTGCTGCCTGGAGGAGGTTTTTGTTCCAAGCTAAGATCTCAGATCCCATTATTTTTCCCCTGCATTTTCCCCTCAGGGTTGTTCAAAAGTTCAGTGCCTAAGATTAGGAAAGCCTCAGGGTTCTTGGCAACACTGGCACAGAAATGTCACTGCACAAGAGCAAAGTGAGAGGCATGTGTTTGCCAATTCCTCGGCTCGTTACATACCGAGTCATGCCACACAGCAACTAGAAAACTATTACTGTATCTAACAGGAGAGAGAAATGACTTCTTAATTTAAAAATGACTTTTCTGTGTTAGGGCTCTGACAGGGAGGATGAAGGCCTAGAGGAGATAAAGTGTCACTCTACTGAAAAAAATCATTTTGTAAACATGAAATATTGATCTGGCATGTATTGTGTGAGTGCTTGCTGTATGTGTATATTGAGTTCCAAACGCTGCACATTCAGAAAAGCTAAGTTAGAAAAATCACTCCCAGACATACATAGACAGAGGTCCACAATCTGTGCTGTCTGGAAAAAAATGAAATGTTTATCTAGACAGGAAGAAAATTCTCTCCCATAATGCTGAATAAGGTTTTTGTGACCACTAACTTTATGTGAGAAGGATTTAATGCTATCTAAAGTATTCTTAATATGCATTTTTATGGTTAATTAATAGAGCTAATCTGACAAGTGCTTTCATTAGAATCTGTCTTCTGCACTTTTCTGTTACTTTTTTGCTTAACTTCAATAGACATTTCTTTTGCAGCCCTGAAAATGAGGGTTTATATACTCATGTCTTTTTATAGCTTCATAATTTACGTGTACTGCCTCTAATTGTCATTACACTTTGGCCCCTTTGCAACTTCTTCAAGACTTCCCTATATTACTCGAGTGACATGGAATGGTCATACTTTAAAGGCACATTAAACTCAGAACAGCTTAATTATGGAAGTACCATTAAGAGTACATTGATTTTCACTTAAGAAGGGAATTAATTCTTTGCTTTTTATAAATAATGTGGTACAACCTGCTCAGATTTACAGCTTTACCCGTAGCTCTCACCATTACCATCAGAATAGTTAAATAGTAAGATTAAAACAAAAATTAATGTCTTTTCCTGGATTTTGAGGCTCTAGAGTTTTCACTTCCATTCTCTTATTTCCAGTCATGAGGCCTATATTTGAACAGATAAGAACCTTTCAGATTCTAAAGGAATAAAATAACTCAAGAGCTGATAATCTGAGAAAAGAAAATAAGTGTTGCAAGACTTATTAAGGAACACAGACAGCTGGCAATGTACAGGTTAAGTATGTTGAATATGTTCAGGTAAATCTTTTTATTCATTGAACAATAAGGATTTTCTAATAGACCACATGAGGGTACAGTTTTGTCACTGTTGCACAAATACTGATATATGTTAATAAATTTTATAGAAATCTTAACAATATGGCCATGACTCCAGAATCACTAAATTATTAAAATTTTGAAAGTGCCTTTTGGTATTTTCTTATAGGTGGATACAAAACTGGAATGTCGGTTATTTAGCAATTAAGCTAGAGATTTAATATTAAGAAAAAATTGTCATCCAAAAAGTGTAATCAAAGCTATAGCAGTGAGAGTAAAGCTAAGAGAATATTCTGATCATGGCTGAGAAGGAGAAAGAGTGGGATGATGACCAGGACTCCAGTTGGTAACTCTTTCCACCTCTAAACAAGAATTACCCAAAAAAGTGTCATGATCACAAAACATATCTCAGCAAAATTAATTTCAAGGATGCAACGCAATTGTTTTTCCAAAGCATTATTAAGTTTTTAATTCACAAGGAAAAAAGGGATGACTGCAAAGGTACTAAAGATGACAGCAACTCCCGTTCATGATGGTAAAGGGGAACACAATGGTGATGGCAGCTGGGGTTGTGCCAGTTCAAGGAAAACTTGCCTCAGTGATGCAGAATATTTCTTCACATAAGATGCCAGGATGCAGAGGCTGTATTAGCACTGAGCTCTTCGGAAAGATAAAACCATTCTCTCTTATCAAGAAGTGGGCTGCTCTGCGGGGGAGAGGGACAACGTGGAGAGGTGGGTGTGAGTGTCCTCATCAAAGAGTGCTTTTGTTGGTGATAGCGAGATGAAGGCATTTGCACCTGCCTCTGCCACAGGGCTTACTGATGCACCTCCATGAGCTGGGAACTTCAGGCAGCTATTTCCATCCTGGAGACAGAGCCATTGTGCTGTTTTTCTGGAAGTGGCATGGGTCCTATCCAGGCACAAAAAGAGTGCTTCTCACTCACTCCCCTGGGAAGGCCAGGTGGAATATGACCTTAAATACTTCCTCCCCCCCCGTTTTACAATTACACTGAAGATCTGGAGTGGAGAGGCAGCAGCCAAATTACTAATTAGGACTCTGATGACTGCATCTGCAGTTTTAAGATTTCATTTTGATTTGCAAGGGCCTGCACAGTCAGCTGTTAAGTTGCAATTCAGCTGAGTTAAGTGTTTATTTTTTTGGTTTTTTTAGAAGAGCAGGAGAAAAGATCTAATAGAATTTGGACTTCATCATTAGATCTAGAAAGAACTATGAGCGAGGAGGCTTCATTCTTTAGTGAAGTGTTGGAGCCAACACTACCAAAAACAAAAGAAAAATGTTTTATGTAGGAAAGGAGCAAACAAATGTTCTTCAGGATTAACATATGGATGAATAATGCACACTGACATTTCAGACATTCACATTAAGGAGGAAACTGGGTCTGAGCTGTGTCTCTTGATTACTTCTTGGCTATCAATAAATCTAGTAGGACAATTCTACCTAATTAAGGCAGGCTATAATTTCATCATAGATTCACAGAGGAAATAGCATTTCTGATTGTGACTTAGAAGTCATAATAAAACCAGAAAGTATGCTGTACACTTTATTCACTACTGTAGTTGCAATACATAAGGAGTTTTTACTGAATAAGTGTACTGTGATATCTTCTCTTTCCAAAGCACTCATTTTGATTCCAGATTGCCTCCTTCTCACAGGCAGAGCATAGGGAGCAATGTATTAAGATGATGCCTGAAAGTGTCATTCTGAAAGTGAACCCCTCCTACCAATGCTGATTAACCTAAAACAGAGCACCCTCCCTATTACTGTCTTAGAAAGGATGGTCGCAAGAATCCTTTTAACAAATGACTCCTTCCTACAGTAAGCTGGCTCAAAGTACAGAAGTGAAGACTAGGAGAACCTGTTTGGTTGAAAGCCAAACCAGACTTTCCATTGACATTTGGAAATCCGAAAGTCCTTCTGCATTGTCATAAAAAAGTGTTACTATTACACTAAATGTCACATGGGTAACGATAGTGTTTTTCCTCTTATTAACAGGAGACAGATGTCTCAGAGATCCATGGCAGGAATCTAGGAGACAGCTATTCATTTTTGTCTTGCTATAGACTCTTTATTTTCCTGGATGAAATAGATAATCTATGCTTACTCTAATGTCTTATTCCTATCTAAAATTGAGGATAATGGCACAATCCCACCTAAAAGTGGTGGTGTTTAAAAGTAGCTAAATAAAACATTTCTGTGGAAGGCATTGAAAAAAGGAACGTTTCCCAGAAAACTGTGCATTCTTCATTGCACTAGGAATGAATCCCTTTCACCAAATGTTTCATCAAGGAGATCCAATCAGTACAGATAAACAAACAAAAAAAATCACAGAATCATAGAATCACAGAATCATTTAGGTTGGAAAAGACCTTTAAAACCATGGAGTGACATCATAAACCTAACACTGCCAAGTCCACCACTAACCCATGTCCCTAAGCACCTTATCTACATGTCTTTTAAATACCTCCAGGGTTGGTGACTCCAACACTTCCCTGACCAGCCTATAACAATGTTTAACAACCCTTTTGTTGAAGAAATTTTTCCTAATATCCTATCTAAACTTCCCCCAGTGCAACTTGAGGCTGTTTCCTCTTGTCCTATCACTTGCCACCTGGGAAAAGAGACCAACACCTTGCAACAACCTCCTTTCAGGTTAATTGTAGAGTGTGATAAGGTCTCCTCTAAGCCTCCTTTTCTCCAGTCTAAACAACCCCAGTACTTGGAGCCACTCTTCATAAGACTTATTCTGTAGGTTCTTCACCAGCTTTGTTGCTCTTCTTTGGACACTCCAGAACCTCTCTATATTTCTTGCATTGAAGGAACCAAAACTAAACACAGTATTTGTGATGTGGCCTCACCAGTACTGAGTACAGGGGCATGATCCCTTGCCTAGTACTGCTGGACACTATTTCTGATACAAGCCAGGATGCTGCTGGCCTTCTTGTCCAGTTGGGCACACTGCTTGACCATGTTCAGCTGGCTGTCAGCTAACATCCCCAGGTCCTTTTCCACTCAGCTTTCCAGCCACTCCGCTCCAACCCTGTACGATTCCATGGGGCTGATGTGACCCAAATGCAGGACCCAGCACTTGGCCTTGATCATAGAATCATAGAATGGTTAGGGTTGGAAGTGACCTCTGGAGGTCATCTAGCCCAACCCCCTTGCAGTGGGCAGGGACATCCCCAACTAGATCAAGTTGCCCAGAGCCCTGAGTAAAGCTTCCCTGCCTTCAGGCAGATGAACACTCTCACCCAACTTGAGGTCATCTGCAAATTTACTGAGGGTGCACTCGATCCCCTCGTCCAGTTTATTGGTAAAGATATCACAGAATTACAGAATGGTAGGAGTTGGAGAGGACCTCTGGGGTTCATGTCCTCTATGCCCCTGCTAAAGCAGGTTTGTCTGCAGCAGGTTCCACAGGATCACTTCCAGGCAGATTTTGAAAGACTCCACAATATCTCTGGGCAGCCTATTCCACAGTTCTATCACCCTCGAAGTATGGTATTTTTTCCTTATAATCAGGAATATGCTCAAATAATGTGGAAATAAAAAATCCTAAGAATAAAGACTGTTTTTAAACTGAACCATGAACAAACTCTTTCATTAAACTTAAATTCTTTACAGTTGTCAACGTGAATATTGCAACAGAGACCTGCATGGACCAATTACATCCTCAAAATTACACACAATATCATGTTACTCATTTACATTGAAATTAATCAGATTTACTCCCAAATCCTTACCTTCATCACTGATTCCTAACAATACATCATTTTTACACTTGATTTTTCCATACTGAACTGAGCTTAGGCATTCAAATCCTCACACACTTGAATATATAATTCATATATGTACAGCACTTTTGATGAACATCATTAAAATGCTTGTTCTTTTTAATCAATTGCTCAAAAATCAGAGTGCTCTTGAGCTATAACACTCTGTTTCCCTTTGCTTGGGAAGAAAAAACTACATGGGACAGAGTATGTAATTATTTACATGCTTATCCCAGAAATAATTTTCTAAAGAGGTTACTGTGTTATGAAAGTATTTAATGAAGTACTTTCAGCTTTTGTGCAATTAATGCAAATTTATGTGATGATCTACTATTTTAACAATCACTGACTGTTTATATTTTAATTTTCTATCATTGCTTTTTTACTGAAAAAAAGTTGTTTGCATCATACTCTCGACTGAGTCTAAATACAGCTGCTTTAAAATTTGCAGTTTGTCTTCTGTCGGAGTACCTACAATTCCAAAACAACAAAAAGAAATTCACAATGAAAGGGGGAATGTCTCCAAATTTCCCTTGGAAGAGAAGCCTGGATGGGAAGCAATGGCTGAGATCTGTGTCTGTAGCTGACCAGATGACAGGGCTACCTCAGACTACAGCTATTTATTCCAATGCTTTTTTTTTTAACCTGCCTGGTATTGGTGTGTTTCATTGAGAAGGTGCTTGAGGAAGAAACCTCAATGCTGTAAGAGAGTTGGTGACTATGCTACATAGCAGAGTGCAGTACAGGTGTGATGTAGGTCACCTGCCCTGGCCTCATGGGCCACCAGTGTTCTGCAGACACTGGTGGGAAACAAGTGCCTTGCAATGTGAGTGCTATGCATGTTGATGATGACCTCAGATGGTCAGAATATCACCATGTAAAGGAATCTAATGTGAGAATGAGCAAGATCTGAATTACAGCATTCAAATACATTTTAATCGTAATCATGCATGTTGTCAGAGAAAAAAACAGTTGACTTCAGATCTGTACTCATTGTGACACAGCCTCTACTTTGCATCAGCTGACATAAAATTTCTTTCTGGATTTTCAATACCTGCATCTTGCTTACTGCAAGATGATTCTCACTTATCAGCTCAGAAGAGTGAAGATTATTTTCTTTACTAGTAATTCATCCCCTCTGCAGCTCTTTCCCTGTGGTGTGAAAGCAAGCCACTTCTCTCACCTGGCATTCTCACATCACTTGTGCTTCCTCTTATAATTTTAATTGCAGCAACACATTGCCACTAAATTCCATCTCTCCAACTCCCTGCATCTTTCATGTATCTCTTAACCACATCACATATATTTCCCCCCCTGCTACCCATTATGCCAGGGTATTTGCATAGTGAAACTCTTGGAATCTTTTAGATCCTTCTTAGATCACTCTTCTCTGCAAGACTAGTGATACTGCTGAGTAGTCTGGCCAGTAGCAGGCTGAGGTCACTGTCTGCCAAAAATATCTAATCTTTTTTGCACATTTCCCTTTGAGTTTTGGTCTATTCTTTATTTCATCTTTTAAAGTATAAACTTATTGGGGTGGGAGAGCTTTTGTTCTCTGTATGTTTAGCATTTAGTCCAAGGCATTTGGGGCATGAATTCCTAGGCCTTGGAGGAATAAAAGAGTGAACACTTACAAATAGGGTAAAATACTATAAGGAAGGTAAAATTATCTCTCAAACAAACATTATAGAGTCCAGAAACTAAGGGCTACCCTCAACTTCAGAAAAATTCTATAAGATTAAGACACCAAATGATGTCTGTCTGTTTACACAACCTTAGTCCTGGTGTGACACTGTGCAATAACAATATGATTATGGCATTATAGGGATTTAACTTGTCATTGGATCAAACTGATTCATAGATGATTAATTTTCCTCTCTTCCCTGAGGACTTTCAGAGCAAGACCAACAGCCAGCAGCAGCCAAGGACAAGAGATCTTCTGAGGACCCCCCTCCAAGCAACACTATTCCCTTCTCTCATTGTTACCTTAGAAACTCCCAGCTCTGATGAATAACAGCAAAATGGGACATAAATCCTGAAATAATTACTTTGAAAATGTCCTGTGGAAAGGCTTCAAAGAATTCTGATGATATATGAATAATGAAGGGTCTATATTCTATAGCAGAGTTCTTTAGGAATAAATAAGATTCTGACAGAAGGTGCAAAAGGACCTATTTTCAATTAACTCTAACTCAAACTAATTAATGGATTTACTTGTAAATTCTCAGAAAATCCATTTCATACTCAGTAAGTACTGTAATTTTAGAAACAATAAAGTATATTTTGTGCGTAGTAAAGTGACTAGATCCTTACTTTAAGCACAAACTTCAGTTCAGCCTCAATTTTGGAGCAGTGCCTGGCACTTTCATAATTCTCCTCCATTCTATCCACAGTATGAAAAAGGAAGATGGATATACTACAAGCCTACAAGGAAACCTGATATATGATCAGGGAAAAAAACCTAGACACATAAAGAGTGTTCCATGAATCATGAAAATACATTCCAGTAACTAAGCCAGAAGGAAAAAAAAACCCAACAAAAAACAATCTTGATTGGCCAATTATAAAATTATAAATGGCTTCACTTTTGAGAAGGCTCCAATGACATCAGTGGAGGTTTTTTGAGTAAGGCTGATGAAACCCTGTCCTGCTTGTGCTGCTATCTATGCACAGGTTTTCCATGCTGTCTGATGTTGCTCTCATACTGCTGTTGAAAAAATTTGCATTAAAAACTGTTCTGGAAAAGCACGTGGCTTAATGGAACAAAATGAAGAAAGGAATTGAAAAACACCATGCATGGCAATCCCTCAGATATCCTCCCCCCCTTCATCTCCTTTTCGTGAGAGTCTTTCAAAAACATTTTCATCAGGAACAGGAAGAAACCTTGTGTAAGCATAAAACTGGATATCTTGCAGTTTTAGTACGTCTCTAGATTTTTGACAGGTTCTGCATATTCTAAGCATGTATTTAATCTTTGTAACTACAAAGAGTATAAGTTGAAATGTTTTTGCACTTGGCACATCTGTTATATTTTATGGTATGTGCTTAACAACGTGAATGGGTCTATGATAGACTGCAGATTTAACAGATTTTAATCAGACTAAGCTAGGCATGTAGCAGAGAACAGTGTTTCTGTAGGAATTGTATCATCATTTCCTGCTCCTCCAAGTATGTAGCCATAGTATTTCATTAGTGCATAGTCTAGGTGATCTTTTTTATCATTCTAACCTGGCTTCCTAGGATGACATGGCAAACCTCTGTCCTTGTGCTGTGGATCCACTCACCCATTCTTCTTCCCTTCCTCAGAAAGAGCTCCAGACTGGTCCCAAGGAAAAGGCAGATCAGAGGTGGCAATGCTGCATCCAATTTGGCAGTGCCCATGTGTGCATTGGACACACAACGGGCACACAGGCAGCTGCTGGCAGCTACCACATAGATGTCCCCTGCACTTGGACATACCACAAGGGACATGAAGGGATGGAATGGAAGGGGAATCCTGGTTGGCACAGTATGCACACCTTGGGTGAAAACACATTTCATCAGTTCTTTTGACCACTGAGTAACCTGTTGAGTTTTGGTGTGTTAGCTCCACCGTGACAGTGGGGCTAAATAAGACCTTTGACTTGTTCCCAAAGCATCAAGAATTCCCATGAGATCTCCCACTCAAGGAAATACTAGATCTAAAGCTGCACATCTTGCAAGACCAGAGGATACCAAAGACATGAAGCCCAGCACAGCTATGGGCTACTTGCTGCACTCAATAAAGGTAAAACATGCATGTAATATGGAGCTGTAATTTTTTTTTTGTTTAGGAAAGGGTTAAAAAGAAATACATTTGCGGCACTGGGGCAGACTGACCTTGTGGGGAGCATTCTGGCCTGTGCCAGCAGTTCTTTCTTCCTTTGCACACAGCTTCTAATGGAAAAGTACTGCCTGCCCGCTGTAAATTATTAATTTCTTCATGTTATCAGATCCCGTTGATAAAAAGACAAGTGGCCCCTGTACTGACTGTCTGGGGTGAAATGAATGCTTGCTGATGCCCTTTAAACTCTGTATAGGTTTTCATCTACTTTCTCCTGAGCTGGGCTTTGCATTGTGCAATGGACTGTTACACACTTTCAGCTGCTCACAAGTAACTCCCTATGGAATAAACCATTACTGCTTTCATTTTAGGTGCTGACTTAGATGAATGACTTTAAATTACTTACAACCTTCAGCTGATCTAAGATGTCAAACAAACTTTAAACTAGTATATGTTCAAGGATGTGTGAACCTGAAAACAAGAAAAGGCAGAGGTGCTTTTTCATCAGCTGCTGCTTCATATGGGAGAGAAGGTCACCCCCCTAGAGCAACTGGCTACAGAGACAACAGAGACTATTGCTCCAAGTCATTGCTCTTAACTATTATTAATACAAACATCTCAAAGCAGCAGCTCTGATAAAAGCTACTGAGATTAGGGATCATGCTAGCTAGTGACGATAGCATAAATTATCAAGTGGAACAGCTCCAAATTAGAGCATAAAGGGATTCATTTAAGAGGGATTATACATCAGGCTTAAAAAGAATGAGGAAGTGATGAGAATAAAAGCATATACTGGATCCAACAAGTGGTACCTTTTTCAGGACTGCTGTATCTCAGAAGGCTATATTTAGCTTTTCAGCATAGGCAGTGGAAAGGAAACTGCAATCGGCATGACAATGAGGGCGAACAGCTGTCTAAAAAACTATAATGTACTGAAAATGGCACTTAATGCAGATTCATCAGGGGCAGCAGGGTATTCTACACTGCAGTTAAATGCATTAGGACTGCAGTAGACAGTCTAGCTACCAAGGATTTTCTCCGTAGTACTCACTTTGGTTCTTCAGAATCCCTTCATAGGTTACTGTCTCATATTTATAATGCCATTGCTGAATAGTAGGGACCATTTCCAGACCAGATTAAACCCTTGATCCTCTGAAGAAGACCAGTTACAGGTACCTGGGTTGCACTCATGTCTTCCAAAGGGGGCTTTTAAAGTGAATGGCAGATCAACCGTATGAACTGAATTAAACATCTACTTCGGTTTCTCGATACATCTACATAAAAGATGAACTGTGACAATGTCTGTCTGACCAAAACTAATCCTGTGCTATGAGGGCTTGCAGTACTGTTTATAATTTTACCATTCTCCCTCTTAAGCATGGTAGGTTTTTGTGGAGCAACATCTTGTATGTCTTATTCACTTGCATCAGCCTTACACCAGCTATTAGTTTCTGCTGATTTTCCTCAGCATTTGGTGGAACTGAATTCACTACTTTTCTGGAACCACTGCAAACTGTGAGAAAAATGAACCATTTGAATATAACTGTGGAGGAGAAAGTCCTGCAGACATAGTCCTCAGAAAAAAAAAAGCATCAGATCTGGTTGACATTTACAACACTAATTTATCCGCTTTACTAACCAGACATATCTTCTGTCAAATAAAGTGTGCTTGCTGACAGCCTGTACTCATGGGAAACTCAGAGCTAAAATAGGGTTTTCTGCAGAAGGTCCAATGTTATTTTGGTGGAGCTATGGGGAGCAGCTTGTAGGATTCTCAAAATACCTCGTTCAACATCATACCAAATCCTTGTAGTTAAATAATTATTTCATTATTTGTATCCTCAAAAATAACATTGTAGTTGAGCTGGAACTATCAGATAGTAAAAAAGAGACAAATTTCTTTATATAACAACCTTCCAAATAGATTACAACCATGAAGGTCAGTAGTTTCATTGAATAATGCTTCGGATGTGGGTGGAAGGAGGCAGGAAAGCACGAAGTAGAAGTGGGCTCAGAAATGTAGTGCTCTGGACAAAGTATTGGTTGTAGTCTTTTGGGTTGAGTGTTGTCTGAATTACACTTTGAGTGAAAACTCTTCAAGTTCCTTGGCTCCAACTATCTCCAGAGAAACCAGATTTTATGGGTTTTTCTTTTAAGTAATTTCCATAATGTTAAAGACATCTGAATTAAATTCTTGAACTCTTAGAGACAGCCCCAATGCTTTGATTTTTGACCCAAAATTCACTGAGATAAAAGAAGACATAATGATAACACATAACAACGTTGTAAGTGTATTCCTCTGTGCAGGGAGGTCCAAAAATAAATAGATATGTAAAATGATTTTTGATATTTTAGTTAGTCTGTTCAGTGATTTTGAGGGAAATTCAGACTATGATGTTGTGTTGGTTCATCAGTAAAACTGAAGTTTTCTATACCTGATCTCAGGTTTTTCATAAACACTAAAATACTTTAAATGATTATTTGTCAGCCTGGGCTGATGATGTTGCAAGCAGAAGTATGCAGACTAACCTCCCAGAAACCTAGTTTAGTGTCTTCTGCAGGGAGTAAACATTACAGTTCAGGTGAAGTATGCAAAAGTAGACTACACCTTCTGAGGAGGATTCCTCAGAATCAAGGAGATGAGAGTCTGAATAAGTTAGGGGATGTATCATACAACAGATGATCTGGAAGATGCCCTCACTTAGAAATGTTTGAAGCTTGTATCCACCTTCTCCATTGCTTGTCTGCACTAATCATAGAACCAATTAGTGATGAGATGGCCAAGCCAAATGCTGCCACTGATATCCATGAGATTCCTTACCCCTTGATTTGAACAAGTGTAAGACATATTAGAAAGCAAAGGAGATTCTATTGGATTGCAGCATCACTGTCATAAGACATTATTCTTAAATTGTTTATAGAGTCTAGAAAGAGAAAAATGCTTGACAGGAAGGAATAAATGCTGCCAACATTGATTGTTTCACATTTCAAGGGCAAATTTGAGGCTGTACTTTCACGGTGAGTGAACATAGATCATCAGAGAGATGTTCTCATAAACACCTGTGAGAGTTATGAAAATGTGGCTGCTGGCATAATAAATTAATAATCTAGAGATGTTTACATGCTACATGTGGGAGGATGTAGTGTGTAGACAGGAAGAGAAAGAAAAGGAAGATAGGCAAGAAAGAGCACAGAGGATTAATAAGCTGGCAAAGAAAATAAAAAAAACTCTCTAGAATTTCCTTTTGGAAGGAGGATTGGCAAAAGCAAGCTCTCTGTATAAGTTCTGATTTATAACCCAGGTGTGGATTTCTGACATTACAGAGTCCCAGAGATGAAGATGGTCCCCCGGCCCAAACATGAATCCTTCTCTGCCCTGCCTTTGCCATATTCCTTCAGGTGCATCCCACTCCCAATTTGTGGAGCTGCTTTCTTCTCCACATGGATGACCTTTTTTACCTTGACACAGAAGAGACAGCAGAATCGATCTACTTTCCCATTTTCTATTCCTCTGTCAGCTGTATTCCTAACTCTAAAACTTTGTTTGCTCCCATGGAAAGCCTCACAGGCTCCTCTGCTGCCTGGTGCTCCTCTGCTACCTGGTGCTCCTCTGCATTGCTCACCCTGTCACACTGCTGCTGCTGCTATTGCTCGCAGCCCCCAAATATCCAGATAAAACAGAGGTTTTCATGTGTGAACAATGCAATGTATTCAAAGCAAAAGCAACAGTATTCATAGAATCATAGAATGGCCCAGGTTGGAAGGGACCTTAAAGATCATCAAGTTCCAAACCCCCTGCCATGGGCAGTGGGCAGGGATGCCACACACAAGACCAGGTTGCCCAGAGCCACATCCAGCCTGGCCTTGATTATTTCCAGGGATGGGGCATCCACAACCTCTCTGGGCAACTTGTTCCAGTGCCTAACCACTCTCTGGGTAAAGAACTTCCTTCTAATCTCCTGTAGCTGTATGGAAAAACACTGAAGCACAAGCAGAAGGCAAGGCTGCAGAACCGAGCAGAACAACATAAACATGTTTACCTCAGAAGATACAAAGGACATGGTTGCTCTGTGGAAGCAACCTCTGTTTCTTCCCCCAGCCAGTCTGCTAATGGAGGAATTGGCTTTGTCTCTAAATCACCCAGCCATTAAGGCCTTGATAGCCCTTTCCTTATATGGTGGGTGAAGATGGCTTGTGTTTGTTTTGGGTCAGGTAAACATCACACCCGTGTTGGGTTACTTTTCTGGCCTTTCAAACTATATATTTTGTGATTATTCCATAATAAAGTTGTCTTTGCTGTTATACCCTGAGATGCAGAGTCCATGCTTGTTAATCTGACCTCCGAAAATCTCCAGTCTAAATTTTCCCTCCTTCAGCTTGTAACCATTCCCTCTTGTCATATTGCAATCAGATCAGCTGAAAAGTCTCTCCCCTTCTATCTTGTAATGCTCCTTTAGGTACTGAAAGGCTGCCACAAGGTCCCCTCGAAGCCTTCTCCTTTCCAGGCTGAACAACTCCAACTCCTTCAAGTTGTCCTCATAAGGGAGGTGCTCTAGTCTCTTGATCATCTTTGTGGCCTCCTCTGGACTCGCTCCAACAGGTCCACATCTTTTTATGTTGAGGACCCCAGAACTGGATGCAGTACTCCAGGTGAGGCCTCACAAGTGCAGAGTAGAGAGGCAGAATCACCTCCCTAGACCTGCTGCTCATGCCTCTCCTGATGCAGCCCAGGATGTGGTTGGTTCTCTGGGCTGCGGGTATACATTGCTGGCTCATATCCAGCTTTTCATCTGTCATGAACCCAAGTCCTTCTCTGCACAGCTGCTTTCAAAAAGTTCGTTTCCCAGTCTGTGCTTATATCTAGGATTGTCCCTGATGCAGGATCTTACACTTGGACTTAATAAACTTCATTTGTATTAAAGGATATCATAGCATTGAAAGGAGAAATGGTGGATTAGGGAAGAAGAAGGAAATAAAAACTAGATTTAACATTTTCTTTCTGAAAAGAGAGAACAATCTACTGAAAAAAAAAGAGAAAAACACAAATCATTCATAAATTAAAGAAGTCAATAAATTACTCCCTGAAGATTTCATGTCATCTTTACTGCTAATATTTCTGATTGTAGCATATACATTTCCATGATTTCTGTTTTATTTTCAGCTTGTCTTTATTCAAATCTACTAAAAAACTTCTCTTCAAATATCCTAATATTCTTCAAACAAAGTTTGCTATGGAAGTGTTCCTAGCTCAACATGCCTTGCCTGCCAGCACTTACACAGGCAGCCTTTGTAAGTTAATTATTCCAGGTGGCTTAATTCCTCATGATAAATAATAGAAAGATAGAAAAATGCTTATTATTTTTGTAGCCCTTACAGAAATGTAGCACTTGGCTTCATTAACTCTTATGTGGCTGTTTAGAGACTACCCATTTGCACACCCTAAAATGATCTATTCTACGGCCCAACAAAGGGACAGGGACAATCCTTACTCAAAACTAAACCAAAACTCTCTTACTTTCTTGCTAGGCTGAAGCTCCTCTGGCAGCTCAGTCCCACAGTTCAGAGGTGGCTTGATCAAATTCCCACCATGGCTCCTGCCGTGACCATCACATGGTTGGTGTTGCTTTGACTGCACAGTGCAGAGGGAACAGTGATCATCATTTTCCCAGGGGCTTTGCATCAGAATCAGCCCAGAGTTTAGTTGTAGATGAGACAAAGTCTACTGAACCTCTGCTCCTCTAAAGGAGAAGAACACACCTGCTTGTGGAGATGCTTGCTTCATCATTCTTATACCTGAGTATGTCACTAGTGACTTCAATAGATACATCACTGCTATGAGAAAGAGAAGGATGATCCTATCCTACAGATGAGGTTCAAAGACAGAGTGGCTGTTCATCACATGTATTTGGATGCTTAACTTCTGAGAATATATATAAAAAAAGAAATCCTCAGGTATTTCTGCACATTTGAGTCTAAACAAACTGGTTGTACTTTCCTTTCTCACATAGGTTTTCTCTAGGGATAATTTTATATTTGACCACCTAAAAAGGTTAGAAAAATTGTTGTTCATCAGTGTATAATTCATCATAGCTATTTACAAACAACCATTTGTTTGCTCTGATATTTTTATTATATTACTTCCCACTTTGTAGATGCTGATTTTAATGTAGACAGTTTATATTTGGATTAATAATAGTTAAAAAATGTGATACTTCTATAATGTTTCAAAATAAATTTGCCATCACAACTTGACAATGCCTGAGATTCTCAAGATGAAATGCTGTAATGCTAGTTTGGTGAAAATATTTCTTTGTAATTGTGCTCTACATGATTTCTTATTAAAAAAAATTTACTTGAGTTCCTGAGTTGAGAAGACCTGATGTATTTAGTGCTGTCATATTATACAAGAAAAGTTGCTGAGCTTCAGATCTGAGAATTATTGTGAGATATTTCTGCCTATGCCTTATTTTCATGTTGCAACTAGAAGACATACCAGCTCTGCAAAAAAAATTTTTCTGTTCCGTTTTACACTGAATTTCACTTTTATTTTTTTAGGAAGTATCTGTCAAGAAAAGAGGCTGTGCTTGTATATAGGGGTGTAAGCTTCAAGGAATGATTGAATGCTGTGCTACAGCCCAGCAATACTTCCTGCTCATAAGCTGTATGATATGATCCCATATTCCTGTCTAGTGAAGGATACAAGCTGAAGGAGGACAACTCCATCAGCACACCCTTCTCAAGAGTTTGCTGCAGTCACATGGGAAGTCTTGCTGAAGATCATCATCTGGGGCTCAGCCCCTTCTCCTTCTGCAGGGTGAAAAGAGCCCACCACATTTGGAAGTGGGAAACCAACTGAAACTCTGACTAAGAAAATACCATTATATACTCAATTTGAATAATGTATGAGCTCAAGATACAGAAGAAATTGAAAGAAGCTTAGAAACAGCCAATGAAAATTATTAGGCACAGGAAGATTTTATGAGAGGCATCTAATGAGAATGAGATGGATTAATTTAGTAGGGACCTCAATAAGTAGTGTCCTGATGGAGGTGTATGAAGCAATGAATGGCAAAGAGTGGATATGTGTGTGGCTTCACCTCAAAACATGAAAACTATGGGACACCCAATGAAACTGAAGGTAATCCACTTAAAGCTGATAAAAGGAAATATTTTCTTGCAATAAATAATTTCATGGTGGAATTTATTCCTAGAAAATATTTCTGAATCCAAAAGTTAAGTAGAATTAAATAAGGATAAGAACATCAAATTAGGACAGGAGCATCAAGGGTTTAAATGTCTTCNTGGATCTTCATTCGCAAAGCCTAGCCACGACGACGATGACTGCAATAACCAGTAACTGTGGGCGATAAAAACCCTTGACCTGTACTTCTATAGTTCCCCACTGAAAAATTTCTTTCAATTGATTTTGAAAGAGCTCATACTAGCCAGTATCAGACCCAGGTCAGTATATTAGATGATCTGCTAGTCTTTCATGATACATAATTCCACTCTTTGTTGTTTCACTCTGGTTTGGTGCAGCCAGAAACAGTGATTATTTATTTTTATCTCTGTAGAAGACTTGTATAAATGGTGATTTAGGGCAGCTAATGAAACAGTTGTCTATGCATGACACTGGTGCTGTGATATGTTCCTTAGAACATGGACAACAACTCCAAGGATGATAAAATTACACTGGTGCATAATAGTGAGTGACTAAAAAAAGGAAATATTTATGATAACCAGTTATAAAGAGGGTTTATGACAGAAGTCTATAAAGCAGTCAGTAGTTGAATTTTGGGTAGGCCAAACCAGTTTTTATGCCAGTAAAATTCCCATAGGATTTTGCAAGCACAGCAAGATCTTAGGGTTGACCTAGGCAATTGTATAAGGTGAACCTGAGGACTCCTAAGTCATAAGATGAGTTTTATGCAAGGACAGGACAGGGAGACAGACATGTTTTTGAAGATGAAAGGTATATCTACACAACCGAGAAACTCATAAGAAGTCTTAAATTTGGCTAAACTTTTGCTGGAAACTGTTTCATCCCCCACTGAGCACAGAAAGAGAAGAGCACCGTGGTAAGGCAAAGCAATTCTTGCTTCTCTCTAGGGCTTGTATTTCTGAGGAAGTCAGAACAGAAACTAGCTCAAAATCATGCTAAATATCCCTTCCAGGTGATCCACAGCATTGTGTTAAATCTGACAGCATATAAATATAGTTACATCAAAGCTATGTCTCTAGATTTCTTTAGTAAGTCATTGAAAACAAACACTCTTAGGGTGTGATTCATATGATCCTGGAGCAGGTATCTAACCAGGCCAGATGACTCACCCCTTGAAGAAGTCAATTTCTTTTATTTGGATATAAAGGTAGGTCATGGTGATGCATTTAGATGTAAATATCTGGAGTACGATATGTACTCTTAGATGGTATAACTCCTACCCACAGTCAGAGGGCTTAGGAAAAGGATGGTGCATACAATCCATCTCAGGGCAGTTGTAGTGTTTACATTTTGCTCCATTTTTTGTTGGCAGCCCTGATCTTGCTGCAGCCCTGTGACCTGAAGCTCAGAGCAGCTGGGACCTTTGCAGCAGAATCGCCTCTGAGGTAAAAATCTGTTTCCTAGCTATCTTTTCTGATGACCAAAATAAGCAAAGGGGCCTCATGTTGCAACCCCTTGCAAAATACCTTGCTCTTACCTAGCTACAAACCTTTTTTAATGGGCTTCACCATAATGGGTTTTTTTTTAGTCACAGAAATACCACAGGGAACAGCAGAAAATCCATATATAAACCTGTTTCTGAATGCATTACCACAGTCCTAAGCCTCATTTGTTTTCTTTTCCCTTTTAATTAGGTTTTCTGCAGGCCCCAGCCATTAACTCTGTTTTAAAACAAACTGTCCAAGTCTTTTCTTTGATAATGGTTTAATTTTAGCTTTTTCTCTAACCTCCGAAACACAATTAACTCTCATGCTTGGTATCTCTCATCAGATTTTCCTGCATCTCCTCCCTTGGCAGCCCTCCAAAGCAGGTTCATTTACACCCACAAAGTTCCCACAATTGAATCCCATCTCTACAGATCTCACTTTCCCTGCAGATCAGCTCACTATGGAGACCCACAGCTTCCTGTTTCATTTACATCAAAGCCATCAGATGCTGTGGGCAGCAGTGCTTGTATGACACTGTTTAATCCAATCCTCACTCCTAAAGGCCCCAGACAGGGCATGGGAGGAGACTGCTGCTACTTATTGTAAATGAGCGGCACGAATACATTGCCCATACTGCCACAGCAAAGGCAATGGCTTGGGTTTATTACTTTCCCTTTTTGTTCCTGCATGGGCAAGAGCTGATCTGATCATTTAGGCTGCTTGCTGAATCTCCACACAGTCCCATTACAAGCTGTTTTCTGCTGCTAGCTGCTGTCAGAAGTAATAGCTGTGCATGAGGAGAGAGCAGAACCCTTCTTCCTTGATACACACATCACCAAACCAGCACAGCACTGCTTTGGAGGAAAGCAGTAGCTCTGATGGGGACAGGAATACTCATCATCTTTCCTTGCATTCTTGGAGAAGCTTTCATTTGAAGGCTTCAAAGAATATACTCTTTTCCAGCATGGCAAATGGTGCAAAACCCATACAATATCTCAACATGCAGGCTAGGCTGCTGCTTTATGTTACAGCTTGCTGAGTCCCTGTGAGAGCTAGCATCACCACCAAGTAAAGCAGACATACTGTGATAGAAGCACTTCCATTTGAAGCTACTGGGTTCTCAGTACTAAGGGAAGCCAAGATGCTTCCTTTGAGCCATGGAGTTTGAGGCAAATAGGACCAAAAATGTGGACCAGTAGTTACCACAGGTACAGTACTGAATTTTGGCACTGTGGAGCCAAGTGAAGGCAGCACAACTGCGCATAATGCACCATGGTAGAAACTGGTGTACAAACCTTCTACAGCAGGTGTACTGAGGGTCTATCTTTGATCACCTACAACCCTAATTTAGTGAGTTCTTCACTCTATAGCCCTGCCACAGCAGCTTACATATCAAGCCTCAGATCATCCTGATGTTCATCAGTGTTATATTGTAGGGTTAGATTTCTTCCTGCTGATACGGAAGGGCCTCATAGACATATTTCTTCTCAGATTTTCTGAGACTCTGAAAGTCCTAAAAAGTGTTGTAAGAATATTTTGCTCTCAAGAGCCACATAATATTTTGAAAAAATAGACAAAATTAACAAAATAACGCTGAAGAAATAAAGGGAAGACTAGACCGAAAGAAATTAATGTTGGCCTTAAATGCTACAAAGAACTGCATGACAGAATATATAAAAACACCTTTAGAAATGTAATTGGAATCCTGTTAGTGACATTAAATGCCTGAGTATTTTCACCAATATGCAGCTGAAGGAGTGGTGGCATAAAATAAGTGATTAAACAGGGGTTTACTCCCAAGAATTCTCTTAGCAATGGATGATGGAAGCTTAAAAACCTTTATTTTCCTTAACTTTATAAAGAGCTGGTAGGATGATGCAATAATCTATGCAAAAAGGATTATATTCCTTGTGTGTATTTGAGTGACTAATTCAGGACTCTGGCAGAGTGCAAATTAATCTGGTACAGAGCTGCTATGTAGGTGACTTCTTTCTATACTCCTTTTTCTCTCTCTTTTCTGAGTTTAGGTTCTAAGAATGTTGTGTTGTGATTCTTGGCTGTAGCACAGCACTTACACTATTCTGAGTAAAATTAATGAGATGTTTATCCTTTATAATCTTCTGTTCATCTCTAACATGAAAATTGTCAAATGATTGCTTTAAAAGGAAATGTGTATTTGGTAATTCATGGAACGAGCAAGTGAAATTTGTGCTGTATTGTGGTAGAGCTCCTCCATTTTCTTGCCATGAAAACTGCCACAGGGTGAGTGGCAGAGATATCAATGGACACAAATATAAGACAGCTCATGTAGATGGACAGAGTGGACATTATTACAGAAACAGTTTTGGTGAGTCAGAGCAACATAGCAATTATATTTGTATTTGTGACTGTAACTGGTTATAGATGACAGGAGAAGGAAAGGAGAACTTGGTATAACCACAGAGGACTTTTTTGATATAAAGCAGGAGTTAGAAGGCAAAGTGAAGAAAGCAGAAGTTTTAGAGAACAAGGGTGCAGCTGACAGTGTTGTAAGTAGCTGCCAGGCTTCAGAGAACAAGGCTGGAGGGCTGATGATGGAGCAAGATGTAAGGGTTTATAAAAGCTTTGACAAAAGTGGTCTCAGAAGAATAAGAAAAGCAATAACTGAATTGGTGAGTGAGTAGTTAAATGAAGAGATTTGGAAAAGAAAGTGGATAGCCAGGGGTTAAGACAGATCACTGACATGGACATAGGCAAGGATGAGGAAGAGAGGATAACTCATGATGTAAAGGGGAAAATAAAAATGGGGAAAAGCAAACAGAAATGCTTTTATAAATATGAAATGAAAACTTCTCAGTGTTTTATGTGCCATATTTTATTATATTTCATTTAGATTCAGAACCAAGTCAAGACTGGAAACCACAAAAACCTTCGTGAAATGGAACATCTGTCTCCTGTACATTCCTCATTGCTAGTCAGTGAGTTCTGGTTAAAATCACTTCCAGCTTTTCATGTTTACCTGATACCAGATTGCTAAATAACTTGATTATTTATGGCTGTTTAACACCCCCAAACTTCTGTATAATGCGATCTTGAAGAATTCTGAATGACTTAATGCTTATCCTTTTGTTTATTTGTGATGCATTCAGTGGCAAGATGGAGAGTTGTCTATGAAAATTTCAGTTTTATTTTGGAGATTATGTTTCTAGAAAATGTAGGAAATGCATTATTTTAAACTAACTGATGGAGATTTGAGTCCTTTAATGAGATGCAATCCATCACTTGCCACTTGCAATCTTCGGGAATATCAACATATAACTTTTTTAGATATGGTACATTCTCTTCCACAAAGGTAACACACTTCTTTCTTACAAACTCATCATGTCAGGCTTGTTAGTTTCTTTTTTTTTTTTTTTTTTTCAGAATAAGCTTCAAATCCAGTGCAAAAGTCTGATTATTATTCCTTACTAGTTATCCAAGCTGGTTCCGATGAGGGAGAAGACAGTAATCCAAGGACCATCAAAAGAGAGTTCAGGGCCCTGGGACAATTGATTGAAGGATCTGGAACAAAGGTAATATTTTCCTCACTACCCACAGTAGCAGACACAAATATTGAGAGGAAGGAGGACTCATTCTATCAATATGTGGCTATGGGGTTGATATCATCCACAGAACTTTGGTTTCTTTGATCATGGGAGGATTTATTCATCCCCAGGTCTATTGGCACCTGATGGGATACACCTTTCTCAAAGGGGAAAAAGGATCATGTGCCAGGAGTTAGCAAGGCTGATTGGGAGAGCTTTAAACTAGGTTGGAAGAGGGGAAGGGATGAAACTGGGCAGGGCAGTGTCAAGTTGCGGGATGGCTCTCCAAAGTCTAAGGGGCTAAGCGCTAGTGAAATCCTTCTGCCTGCCTCAAGTGACAATGAAAATAAGAAAAAAAGCCTATCTGAAATGTTTTTATACCAATGCACGCAGAATAAGGAATAAACAAGAGAAGCTGGAGATCTATTTGATGTTACAAGACCATGATCTCATTGCAATTACTGAGACATGGTGGGATAGCTCAGATGATTGGAATACTGCCATGGATGGCTATGCCCTCTTTCAGAAAGACAGGCAGGCTAGGCTAGGTGGTGGAGGTGCTCTTTATGTGAGAAAGCAACTGAAATGTGTTGAGCTCTCCCTGGGAGTGGGTGAGGAGCAAATAGAGAGCTTGCGGGTAAAGATTAAGGGGAAGACTAACATGTGTGAAACTGTTGTGGGAGTTTATTCCAGGCCACCTGACCAGGATGTGGAAGCTGCCTTCTACAGACAGCTGAGAGTTGCCTCACAGTTGTAGGCTTTAGTTCTTGTGGGGAACTTTATCCTGATATCTGCTGGGGAAGCCACACAGCAAGTGTGAGCACATCTACAAGAAGGGTCGGAAGGAGGATCTGGGGAACTACAGGCCTGTCAGCCTGATCTCGGTACGAGGAAATATTATGGAACAGATAATTTTTAGGCTGATCGCATGGCAAGTCAAGGACAACCAAGGGATCAGGCTCAGTCAGCACAGGTTCATGAGAGGCAGGTCCTACTTGACTAACCTGATCTCCTTCTATGATGAGGTGACATGCCTAGTGGAAAAAGGGCAAGCAGTAGATGTCATTTACTTAGATTTTAGTAAGGTATTTGACACTGTCTCCCACCACATTCTCCTGGAGAAGTTAGCATCACATGGTTTAGACAGGTTTACTCTGCACTGGGTAAAGAATTGCCTGGAAGGCTGAGCCCAGAAAGCAGTGGTCAATGGGGTTCATCCTAGTTGGCATCCAGGCACCAGTGGTGTTCCCCAGAGCTCAGTGTTGGGGATCAGTTCTATTCAATGTCTTTATCAATGATCTGGATGAGGGGATCAAGCACACCCTCAGTAATTTTGCAGACAACACCAAGATAGGAGGGAGAGTCAATCTGCTTGAGGGTAGGGAGGCTCTGCAGAGGGACCTGGATAGGCGAAATCAGTGGGCTGAGGCCAATGGGATGAGCTTCAACAAAGCCAAGTGCCAGGTCCTACACTTTGATCACAATAACCCCATGCAAAGTTATAGGCTTGGGGCAGAGTGGTTGGATTGCTGCCTGGTAGAGAAGGATCTGCGGGTGCTGGTTGATAGCCGACTGAATATGAGCCAGCAGTGTGCCCAGGTGGCCAAGAAGGCTAACAGCATCTTGGCCTGTATCAAAAATAGTGTGACCAGTAGGACCAGAGAACTGATCATCCCCAAATACTGAGCGCTGGTGAGGCCACACCTAGAATACAGTGTTCAGTTTTGGGCCCCTCAGTACAAGGACATAGAGGCATTAGAGCGTGTCCAGAGAAGGGCAATGAGGCTAGTGAAGGGTCTGGAGCACAAGTCTTATGAGGAACAGCTGAGGGAACTGGGGTTGTTTAGTCTGGAGAAGAGGAGACTCAGGGGTGACCTTGCTGCTCTCTACAATTACCTGATAGGAGGTTGTAAAGAGATGGGAGTAGGTCTCTTCTCCAGGGTTGACAGTGAGATGACAAGAGGAAATGGCCTCAAGTTGCACCAGGGGAGGTTTAGATTAGATATAAGGAAGAATTTCTTTACTGAAGGTGTTAAGTCTTGGAATAGGCTGCCCAGAGCAGTGGGTGAGTCACCATCCCTAGAGGTGTTTAAGAAAAATATTCAGGTGGTATGGTAGTGATAGGTATGGCTGGACTTGATGATCTTAGAGGTCTTTTCCAACCTTAATGACTCTGTAATTCTGTGATCACAGATAATTTTATCTGGTGATCTACTGACTTTCATTGTTGTCATGACAACATCATTGAGAATTTTACTGCAAATCTTTTCCATCCAGGTTTGGCTTGTATATGTACAGTTTTCTTTTAAGACTGTTCAAATGTTGATATGAAGGCATATAAAGACAGTCTTTACCCTGGCATCTCTGAAGTAGCCATTGAATTTAGGTAAAGGCAAACTGAAATATGCCATATGTTTCAGCTGAGACCTTCCTGAGAAAAACAAGGTATTTTGTTTGTCCTGGTGTAGAAATCAGCTCATAAACTCTTATGTTACTCTCCCAGACTGAAAGACAAGCTTTTCTGCAAGGAATAGATTCACATCTTGAAAACAAGGTAGGGAAATTTCTTTAAAATCTCCTGTATTGCATGTGATCACAGAAAATGTGTGGACGGTTGGTCACCTCTCTCCAGATTTGTGAATTTTGGTGGTGATTCCTTTTTCATTTGCCAGAGGGACACTGTTCCCACAGTGGTGAAGGATAATGATGGGACAATTTCATGATTGATCTGCATGGAAACTGAGGAGTAGTTATCAAGCTTAGTGTTGTCTGAAGAAGAGGAAAGAGTACATGAACAGAAGAAGCTTGTAATGCTTCACAGCACTGCATCCCTTCACATCCCCTCCTCTGGGCAAGTGCTGCTTTGAAAAATAAACAAATGATGGCCCCTGCCTTGTCATAGCATATTCACATCACTTGAAGCATTCTGGTTTTGTCTAACTTCTGATCTCCTCAATCCGCAACATCTTGCCACATCAAAGGTAAAGCATGTTTTGAAAACCAAGTCAATTCCCACCATCAAGGATGCATTGCCAAGCCACTTTTTCACATACTTTTGATTTTCTTCTTGCTCTAGGTGCCTGGAACCAGAGTCCTTTCCCCTTAATTCCTTCAAATCCAGAATCTGATGCAGATATTAAATTGTGGTAACTTTATTTTCTGCTCACACCATTGGCAACATCTTCATTGTTACTCTGATATTACCTCACTGGAAACACAATTAATTGGAAAAAAAACCCCACAACACCCCACCACATTTTTACAGTTTAGCTCCACCCCCAGTAAAGTACTAGTTCCCTTTCTCCAGGATTTTTGAAAGTCCAGAGCATTGACTTCTAATGCCTGCTACTTTCTTGGCATTTCCAAATGTTTCATGGCATCTCTCAATATACTGGCTCCCTCATTCATCTGTTCCCTGTGTCAGGAAGAGCCCTAAGGGCTCTTGCTCCCCACTGATTTCCAGTTTCTGGCAAAGTACTAACGAAGTTTCATATCTCTCATTTTCACTGACAGCTGCAAATAAATGCTCCTATTTTCATCAGCTCTTTGGGGAGCTTCATGCAACAATTTCTGTTCTGTTCAATATGCAAATATCCTGACTGCCTTCTTTTCCCTCAGAAAGCAAATAGACTTTATAAGGAGAGGCAACATCTTTTATTAGATTAATGGAATGAGATGAAAAAGCAGAGGAGACTGAGAGCACATAAGCTTTTCTTCACCTTGCAGGGAGAGCTGCATTCATGCTGCTAACAGACAACGATAATAATTTCTTAGCTGTCTCACATCAAGAAAAGCCTTCACTTATGAAGGAAGCAAAAACCTACCACTGAGTGGTAAACCTGGTGGGATTGTCAATGTAAGCTCCCCAGGAGGGCTGAGGAGGATTTAAGACCTATCAGAGAAAAACATAGATCCTCTCAGGTATCTGAACTGCACACATCTTGAAATAAACTTTAGCAAAAAATGATGCTTTATGTGAAAATTCATGGTGATATTCCCTTGTTGTTGTTCTTCTGTTTAAATATCAAACAGCAGAAACTTAGGCAGCCAAGTCACACAACAGGAGTAATGAACATTGATAGCAGGAGTGAATGATTTCTGAGCAGTCTATAGCTTGAATGTTACCCATCCGAATTATTTAGAAAATACCTATGAATAATAAATGCTCAGAGAAAATAAGGCACAATTTACTGAATGGTCCCATCTGCACTTCTCAAAACTAGTTATTCAAAGGTGGCAGCAGCAGTGGCAGTGGTGGTGAGTTTAATGGTATTGGAGTCACTGCAATAAAATCTCATTTAAAACAGCGATGGCAATAAGAGTAAACTATATGGGAGTACAGATGAGACCCAGAAGAAGGCTCTCACTCTCATTAGTTATGTACAACAGTGGCTCTGCTGTTAGTTACTCACTTCAGAATAAGCTCAGAAATCAGCTGATCAGTTATTCAACACTCTGGAGTCCTTTATACAATCTGTAAGCAGCAGAGAAAGCTTGGTGGAGCTTTTATAAAAGGACAGAACAATAATGAGGATGTATGGTAGTGAGGATGTGCACTGCAGTGAGGTAAATAAATAATAGAAAAACTAACTTAAGTAAGGTGCAGAAATGAAATCTTTGGCTGAGACTAATGAGAGACACAGAGTATATCCACCTTCTCTGTGGAGAAGGATACAGGGATCTTAAATAACTGCAGGCCCATGAACTCTGGACCCAGAAGCAACATAGCCACATCAGGGTGATATAGTATTTCATTTAATTAACCAAATTAAATGGCACGGATGTGTTTATATTGGTGTAGATATGCCTCTAACTGTTGCTAGATGGGCTTTAGGCATTATGTCCAAAAATGCTGTCTAGAAGAAAATGCAATGCCACAAGCACTCTGGTGCCAGGTAATTAAAATGAGAAGGTCAGAGCTGCGTTCTGCCAAAGAGGGGATAAGGCTATAAGGCTGTCCCCTGGATAGGGGCAGGGCTGCAGCAGGGCACCAGAGCCCTGCCCAGGGTTCCCATGGGAATGGAGGCACCTGAAAGTGCTACTGGTTTCAGTTCCAAAAAAAGGTAAGATTTATAGCATACTTGGTGCAACATTTCTTTTATCTAGTACTAAATCATGTTCTGCTCAGCTAGTTATCTAAATCACTAGTTTAATGATTTAATTATCTCCTGGGTTTAACATATGTGTATCTTCCATAGAGTTCCAGTTCTGAAAAGGAGGAGCAGACTGGCAAACATCTTTGTCCTTTATTATATTAGCTCTTTGTTACTATGTAAGGGATGGGCTATCTTCACTAGTCTATCTAAGCAAATNGTTCGCGAAGCCTAGCCATACATCTAAGCAAATTATTGAAATGCTTGACTGAAAAAAATACGACAAAGCGGTACATAAAAAGAAGATAAAGTCTGGCCAAACACTACAACAAGCAAGGAAAATCCTCACCTACAGCCCCTGTGCATCAGTCATGCAACATGCCCCCAAGGATCTTTCTTCCTGCTCACCAGCACAACTGGGTTTTCCATTAGAGAGGAGATACCTTCTTCCTACAGCACATGACAGTGTTCTACTTTGCTCATAATCTAATAAATGTGTTCAGATGAAGCCATGTCTGTCATGTTGTCACATCAGTCTTACAAAGCAATACACCAGAGCTTTCTCACTTCATAGGAATCAATCTGTTTGTACAACCAGAGACAACCCAAATCCATTTAAAAAGAAATCTGTACATGTAGTCTCATATATTGGAGGAAAACCTTGTAAGAAATGCCATTCAGCGTTGTCTTGTAGTTCGCTGTTCCAGGATCCTGCTGAAACAACTAAACAATAGCATCCATGTGGCAAATTGTCACTTTGGTGGCCAAGAAGATAACGTACATTATTATGTAGACAACAGCATACAGAAACCCTGTGAAGCATTTTAAATTGTAGCCTTCATTTTGTACTGCAAATAGTGTAGCAAATATTTTGATCATTTCTTTTCATTAAACTCATATCTTTAACTCCTCTCCCTTTCTCACTATCAGCTTCCACTAAACACGTGAGATAGATGAGTGGAAGTAGGATCCCATGCTGTTCTGAGATTAGATAAAGAGATGATGAAAGGTCTTAAACTGAATGAGGAAATAACCTAGGTGCTCTAGAGAAGTAATAATAAAAATACTTGGGAAATGAATGAACTCTCATTTTTATGTGCTTGTAGTGTTTATGAAAAAGTATAAAATACTTGGATGTTCATAAATAAATTCTAAATTTATTCCTATTTATTTTAAGCTGTTATCCCCACCACGGTCATCTTAAGATTATTGTTTTTACAAAGAGAATTCTTTTGAACACTCTTGTAGAAATTCCCTTTTATCTGTCATTAGAATTAAATCTATATCTCACTCTGTTTTCCAATTTGCCATAGCTATTCCATTGGAAGCAGAGTTGTGCTTTTTCTTTTCAACCTCCTTGCTGCTGTAAAAGCCATAATGATGTCAGTGTTAAGACTGTGACAATCCCTCTTGCACCAAATTCCACGTAAATCACATTCCTCACCAAGACTATATCATCTTTTGTGAACAGGGAGAAAAGAACCATGTGGAATACATGGATGGTTCTTCTGTCCCATCCTGACTGTAGCAGACTGGTTTCCCTGCAGATGACCTCTGTCTCTGGTCCTCAGTATGGTCCTCCATGCCACCTTGCAAGGGGAGCAAACTTCAAGGACTATAACTGCCATTCCTGTGTCAGAGGGGATGCAAACCCAACCGGTCACCTTAGCATTCTGCTGAGCTCCACCATGTTCCTCTTATGGGATATGTCCTATCAGTCCCACTAACAGTGCCTGTCTCCTGCATTAAATGGTAAACTTTCCAAGCAATCTGATGAATTTTCCTGACAAAAATTGTCAGGGCTGCCCTTGTCTTTCAGTTTCTCATCAAAACCTATGATATTTGTGAGACAGGAGCCAGAAAAAGTAAGAGTTGGGTATTACTTCAGTTGTCCACAAATTTATTAATGACAAAAAGTATTTGACTTTCAGTCAGACTGCCTGGTTGCATAGCCTATATATACAATTTGGGGTGGGAATGCCTTCAAAGCAAGATGATCCAACCAGTCATATTGCCTTCTGTCGTGAATGACCTTTCTTTAAACTACAGCTGGAAGATCAGTGGTATCTACACGTGCACTATGATTCAAGGTACAGCAGGGCAGCAATGACAGCCCCTGGCATGTCCTACTGTCCCTGTCAGTTCATTGTATGCAGGAGCTCTTATGGGAGGGATGGTGTGACTGATAACAGGCAGATAAAATAACCTCGACTTCTTCCTGGAAGACCCCAGAAGTCCTCTGCTGATAGTCACTGGCACTTGTTATGTATATTTTGCTTGGTCAGACTGTGCTCATAAGCAAAATAAGCATGTGGGAGGAGGTCTGGGGGAAGCTTGGTTCTTAAGGAAATCTCTACTCACTCATGCCTATTACAGATGGAGCTCGTTTAGCCCTGGAAGGCCTTCCATCTAAGAGGTTAAACCTCCGTCCTAAGGACTTGGCTGCCAGCATCCAAGCTTGCTAGGCCCTGGCAGATGAACCTTAGGACTAAAGGGTGGGTCCAGCTCTGTGCATGCTGTGTCTCACCTAAAAAAAATCCATAGCGCAGGCTCGAGGGTGCTATCTGCTATCCTCTTTTTATCAGCGTGCTTGGAAAAGGCGCAGATGAGGAGCTTGGGTGGAGCCCTCCCTGGATCTTCGTTCGCGAAGCCTAGCCGTACATACAAATACATGCCTAGTAACTACACATAGCTATCCTTTCTTCATGACATCTTAGATCCTAAACAAAATCTCTACCAGCTGTGGATGCTAAACACCTCCACAATGTGTCCCTGACACATTCATCTCCAGGTATCCCAAGAAGGAGGCAGGATAGCGCATGTCCCAGAGGTGGAAATGTTTTGAACCAAGTTCCAGATATTTAAAAAAATATTTACGCATTTCATTCCCCTTGAAATCAGTAGCAGTCAGGGACATGAATATTGTTAAAACACAGGGTCTTATGTTTTTCCCAGCATCACTGCAATGGTAAGTAATGGAGTAGAGAATTAAACTCAAAAATCTTAACCTCTATGCCACTAAATTAGCTACATTACTATTGTCCCTCTCTGTGTAATAATATGGTCTTACCAACATTACAATTATTTTACTAGTACTTCCCTGCCTGTCTGCTACCTTCCCCTCCCCATTTCTCATGAGAGAGCAGTAGCCCAGGGCACATGTCACTGGTGCCATCAGCTGACAGGGAATGATCTGTGCTTTCTAACTTGCATGGAGTCTTTACCCCTCAGTTTGGGCTGCAGATCTAAAGTCTAAGTGTGCATATGCACTTGGGGTTTCAATGAAAAGCAGTCCTAAAAGAAATCTTTCTAGTCAAAATAACAGCCCTTTTCCTAATAGTCTTCCCCCCTCTTAACTTCTATTTTCCTAGAAAGAAATGAGGATCTCACCTTGATCTGTGTTAAAATTAGGATAAGACATAACCCACCATGCATTTATAAGCACCTGTTCTTCTGAGTGCATTTATATAAAGCACATTTCTGAGTTAGAAGAGTTACTACGGTATATGGTTCCATGCTGCCATCTTACATCTACTCTCTAGAACTCTGGGAGAAAAAAAAAAAAAGGTTAATTTTCTTCAAATGCTTTCTTTTGCACATCTGCTCCCATGTGAAAGGGCCTTTCTGAGGGCTCAATATAACTCCTGAGGAGTTCAGCAATAACAGGAACACATTCTTAGTTTATATAGCCAGGATGTGGATCCATTATTTAGAAAGTATTTCAATTGTCTGATGTCATTCAAATTTTCTTTCATTCAGTGCTGACTATCTACCTCTCTGTGGTGGGAGAAAGAAAACAACCCTTATTCCAGGGGTAATCATACTGCAATCAAACTGTGCAAGATGATTAGGTCTGTCTGAGCCCTTGGTGCATTCTCAGTGCATTGAAACAGTGGTCCCAGAGGACCCGTCCATTGTGTATAGTTCCTCTCAGTACTGGCAGTTGATAGAAGTCATAGCCTAAAGAAGTTGCACAATCTGAAAAACAAACATACTAGCAGGGGAATGAAGTGGAAAGCCAGTGCAAAGAAAAATAGCATAAAAGAAAAAGATAAAATTGGGAAGGGGGAAAAAAGTCCGAAGGAAAAACACATCCCAAGTAAACATAAGCAATGCTTTAAAAAAACACCCAAACAAGAAGGTTATGTCAATAAACCAAGGAAAAGCTAGAATGCTTGCTAGGAAAACGAAGGAAAGGCATGCAAAAATAGACTCCACCTTCTTTACAACCCCAGAAAGAACAAAGCAACCAGAGAATACAGAGTAACACAGGGAAGATTTAAAGTTAGGAAAGAAATATTTCTGCAAAAATAACACAGTTTCTATGTGAATAGTCAGCAGAGCTGAAGGTGTCTTCACCCTTGACAACTTAAAGGAGGTACAGCCTGTAAGTACTGTCTGTAAAATGTACAGTTTGGAAATACAGTGTAAGTTAGCTGGGTTTCATATGTTTATATCATTGAAGACTGAGCTGATTTTATTGCTCACATAGGGCATATGATAGTATTTCTGTTTCTCATTGGATAGCATTACTCTTCAAAGAAAATTTTTGGTGCAAATAACTTATCATGCCTTTCAATCTGCTCTTTGCAGGCATCTGGGAATGTCAAAAATGAGGCCCCTTTGACTTCCTGGAGTTGAATTTCCACCTATGAAATTTATTCTTTTGGCAAAATTTCCTTCCAACAAAAGTGTTTTCTGGAACATCCATGAAAAGCAAACATAAATGGGACAAAGTCAGATCTGGAGATATTTGAAAGGTCAGACAAGGAGCTGCATCATTTTTTGTACTACTGTCACTTAGAGCTATTTGAAAGTAAAAGCAAATTAAAAAAAGTAGCTTTTTTTTATTTGCTTTGCTTATTCCTTTTACTAAATCAATGTACTCCCAGGCTAGTGGTTTCTAACACAAAACTACCCCCAAGTAAGCCTGTCCTCCAGTATGTGTAATCTCCTGCCCCTCTGTCCTCCTTGTTTCCATTGACTTCAAAGTTTGGTAGTTCAGCAAGCAGATTTCCCACTAGAGATCCAATTTCTACAAACAACAACAACAACAAAAAAGCAGCATTCTATGCAAGGAAAGCCACAAGGGTTTATTAGGAAAGCCTTTGAGGCGTTTTATTGAAAAAAAAAAAAAGTTTTAAAAGATTTCTGTTACTTCTGAATTGAAGGTTTTGTGAGCTGTCACTGTGATATATTGCTGGGAGCTCTGGTTTCCATTTCTGATACTTTACAGAAACTCCAGAATAGGGTTGGTTTATGGTGACAAAATCACACTGTCACTTTTCAAGTCTTATTTTGTAAATAAAATGGGAGTGAATTTGAGCACTGACTTAGGGCATGACCCCTTCGCTAGTTTTGACTCCCTTGTTTTAAATATTCCCACAGGAGTGTTGAATATCAACATTCCAATTATAGATGCCCTTGACAGTTAAGTCTTATTTTTGTCTTACAGTATAAGAAAGATGTTGGTGAAGTAGAGCAAGCCCAGCAGAGGATAGCCACAGTAGTTGGGACAGGAGTGCTTGCCCTGCAAGGAAGGACTGGTGGATATAAGCTGGTTCAGTCTGGAGAAGTAGTGGTTTTGGAGGGACTCCAGCAGCAGTCCCTGGTACCTACAGGGACAGCAGCAAGGAAATGGAGCCAGGTTCTCATAGCTATGCATGTCTGGAGGATGAGAAACAACAGATATTGAAACAAGAGAGGTTCAGAATGGATGTAAGGGGAAACTTTTTCCACATGAAGACAGTCCAGCAGTGGCACAGAGTGCTACAGATATTGCACAGTCTCTGTCCTCTGGGTTTTTCAAGACCCATCTGATAACAGCCCCCAGCAACTTAGCCTGGTCTCACAGCTGACTCTAGTCTGAGCAGAAGATTGAACCTCTTGAGGTCCCTTCCAGTCTGAATTTTCCTGTGATTCTGTGTTTCAGTGTTAATGACTAAGCAACCAGGAGAGCATTAAGACTTACAATAATTTTTACATGAATAACTGTGAGTAGAGCTCAAGCACTTACATGCTACTGATCAGTACCACTCAGATCACAAGGTCTAAAGGTTGTCAAGTACATTGGTGCATATGTAAGATATTTAAGAGCTTGGATCATTCCAGACACTTAAAATCTGCTTGACCAGAGCCTACACATTGCAACATTCACCCATACGCTTGTAATATAGTAATTGTCTCCTAGGGCTACAAGGATCTCTGACAGAAGTGCTAAAATATTCATGAATACTGTGCCACCAAGAAAAGAGAAACAAACAAAACACCAACAAATTCAACCAGAGTTATGCAGCACAATTATAGCATATAAACTGACGTAACACTTGATAGAAAAGTCTAGAAATATAGCCCTATGCAATGGTGGAGGCGAAATTATTTTAGAATTAATATGAGCATCTGAATGATCTGTGGTGTTATGTTTACCATTTCAGTATTTATTGTTAACTAGGTTTACTGCAAGCACTAGTCTGAGGATTGTTAATCTCTTTGTATAGACTCAAGTAGAAAGGTCTGAACTGCATCCCTGGCCTTTGACTAGCTTTCATGAAGAGGCATAACACACAACAGATATAAATCATGACATATTATACTCCACCCAGCTTCTCATTTTGCCCCTAAAGAGCCCTCTATGTTAAAGTTACCTCTGCAAGTATTGTAAAAATCTTTTCCTTGGGCTGTGAGGAGCTCAGCATCCCTGGTATACAGTACACTGTGGCAGTAAGAGTCATTGTAGAAACAACAAAAATTAGGGATTTCCTTCCTAACAAGCAGCTAGCATGGTCTTCAGCTTGGAAAGTGAAGGATTAGTACTTTCTGCAGGCTGTTGGTAGCCTCAGTTTTTCATTTCTATCCCCAGGAGAGATGCATAGGCAGCGTTTAGCAGCAGGGACTGACCTGTGTACAAATCCCTTTAAGGACCCTGGTCCAGAATTGCTGTGGAAATTAGCTGCTGTGTTGTTGAAGCTGGTTGAGCATGAATGGTTATGTATGTGCTCTTTATGGCTGTCTTGCTGTTCTCCCTGGCACTGCCATGGGTTAGAGAAATCCACAGTCTGCTGGAATGTGAGGGCATCTCCTTCACAATAAGGCTAGTACCCACTGACCCCTTGTGAAGGGTTAGGGCTGGGCCAACCACTAATGCAGTGCAGAGGCTCTCTATTACCTCCTATTCCCCACTCCAAGAAGGAAAAAGGAAATTAAGAGAGAGAGAGAGAGAGAGACAGAGAGACTGACTTCTGGATTGGAAATGAAAACTTAAAGTACTTTAACAAAAAAAAGAACAACCAAAAAGACCCAAAACAATAAAATAAAATATATACGAATACATATAAAACCAATATTAAACCTAAACACCCTTTGATGGCAACTACATCACTATTACCACTGACGCTGTAGAAGAAAAACTCAGAGGATGAATCATGGAACTGCATTCAGGAACTATCTGATCAGGATGGAAAGAAGAACAAAGAGAATCCTGCAACAGTAGATCTGGGCTTCTGATCCACATAAGGAGAGTTACAAGTCCAGCCCCCCAAATAACTCAGGTGATCAACCTTCAGTAATGTTAAAGGCCCAAACCTTTCCTTTTAGTACTTGCTGTTAATTAGGTGCTAAATATGGAATGCACCTGCCTTGCTTAGGTCTTAGGCCTCAGGAGAATGCTTGCTCTGGTGTGCCTCTCCCTCTCCTTCCTTATTGACCTTGAGTTCCGCATGGTTGTCCCTCTAGTCCCACTCTTTTCCCAAACAAAATAACACGAAAACTGTAAGAACTAGACCAACATATTTCTCCCTTCTAAAGTATGTTACTGCAGAGGCACTAATTGGCTCAGCCTTGGCCAGAGCATGTCCAACTTGGAGCCAGAGGAGCTTCTTGAAGGTTCTTACAGGGGCCACACCAGTAGTCCCCTCCTCTGCTACCAAAACCCCACCAGGCACAAACCCAACACATTTTGACTGAGGTAAGAGAGGATGAGCAAGAGCTGCTTTATAGCCCAGCTTGGGCCATACCCACCAGGGACACTGTTGGCAGTTTCCATGAATTTTCTGTAGCGCAGAAGGTCAATGCTGGTGTTCATCATCCCAAAGTGTTAATCCTGATTGCTTTTCCTCTTCCTTTCCATTGTATTTTTTCTTTTTATAACAGCTCACTGTTCTTTGTGAAAGCTCTGTCAAAGATATGGTGGATATATCTGGTAAGCTGTCACAGACAATCTGCTATTTTTCCTAATGGCTACAGTTCTCTGAAATTGTTTTGCATCTCTAGACTCTCTGAATAGAGGTGTTGTTTGCAGTGTGCTCATTTCCCATTTTATTACTGGTGTAATTGTCCCTTCACAAAGATTGAGTCACAGGGCCTGTTAGTATGAGCAACCTCATAGCAGAAGAAAGAGAAATTTATATTGTTTATCCTAAATCACAAAAATATTTATGTAGTAAGTGGTGGTATGAATGACTTAAAAACTCCCACAGTGTAATGTCAAAAGCACATCAGAAATGCTAAAATGAAAAAACCCCATAGATCTCATGAGAAATGATTCTTATGATATAAACATTGCACCTCTTTCTTATATTTACACTTACTTTATTTTGCTATTTGCAGATAAAAAGCCCTGTCAGAGACTTACCTGATTTGCACAGTATTAGCATGCCTGGCTGTGTAAACTGGAAAGGAAAGAATCATTTCTGTTCCTAAGGAACTACAGAACTCCCTGATGCTCCTAAGCTGTCCAGATGGCTGACACAACACCAGAAGATAGAATGATTACATATAAATCAATTAGAGCAGATATGCCTGAGATGGCTCTCTTTGCAGTTGAGCATTCATAGACTGTAATTCACATAAACCAGGCTGAGTCCAAAAGCAGAACTGTTATGTTCTTGCATATGTACTCTTGGCTTCCCATTAACACACTGCTGTGTGGTATTGACATGCTGCAGTTGCCTGAGATGAGGATTTTCAGAAAGCCTCAGGTTTTCAGTAGAAAATGTTGAATGGAAAAATTAATGTCCATTGCACACTGCACTTTGCTCTGCCAAACCTGACTTTCCTGTATCCTCTGTGAGTGCTCACCACCGGGTAAAAGTGACACTCCATCACAGCAAAAAATCCCCATTGAAAGTTTGCATTGGTCCCAGTCCCTCATGAGTGATGTGGAAATAAGGTAGTGGATGAGTTCCTGACTGGGAATATTGTGTATCCTTGCAGTATCATGGAAGGTACATCTAGGTGTATGGCCAGCAAGCCAGGCATCAGAAGTTTTTATTGGCAGGGATCTGGGTGCTTAGATGATTACAAGGCATCTTCAGACTTAGAATACTAAAGCAACAATAAGAGACTGAAGCCTTAATTCTTAACATTTATCATTACTACACACACACACACATGTGTATGGATATGTATCTGAGTTAATGTGGTTACACTGTTATATGATTTAGTTCACATGTTTTTAAGGCATTTCATAGTGTTGCATAATCTTTCTATAAAGGCTAATAAACCAAAAATATGGAATTGCTCAAGAAAGGATTGAGAGTCTGTTTGTTTCACTAGTGGGCTTACAAAATCAAAGTTTTTCAAATCATAGGATCACTAAGGTTGGAAAATACCTCTGAGATCATCGAGTCCAACTGTCCACCCAACACTGCCATGCTCACCATTAAATCATGTCCCCAAGCACCACATCTACACATTTTTGGAACACTTTCAGGAACAGCAATTCCACCACCTCCCTGGGCAGCCTGTTCCAATGCCTGATAACTCTCTCGGTGAAGAAATTCTTCCTACTACCTAATCTGAATCTCCCCTGGTGCAACTTGAAGCCATTTCTTCTAGGTTTTTTTGGAGAAGAAATCAAGTCCCATGTCACTACAACCTCCTTTCAGAGAGTTGCACAGTGAGAAGATTTGCCTTGAGCCTCCTCTTCTCCAGACTAAATAATCCCACTTCCCTCAGCCACTTCTCATAATACTTGTGCTCCAGACCCTTCACCAACTTTGTTGCCCAGGAAGAGACTGGAAGATCTGAGCTGAATTGAACCAATCTATTTATAGAGGAGAGATCAGGAAAAAAGTTCATATTTGCCTCTAGATCTCTACTTACGTCAAAGGCTGGTAAAACTTGGATGAGAAGTAGAAAGTAATATCCATGTGTAATATCAGTTGACATTTTTATGCCCAAGAACTCCACCTGCCAGCAGAGGAGCTTGCTATTTTGTTCTCAGAGATCCTGCAGTCTGTAATACCTTAATTTGCCTGTCTCATATATTAAGTACTATCTTTATCATATTTTCACTGCATACCTGTATTTCCATATACTGTGCCTTCTCTCCTAAAGCTGTGCCTCAGTACACAGAGAAGATGAGGCTCATTTAGACAGATATTCAATACCTTTTCATCTCTGTACTTTGTAGTGGTTTCTACATTTTTTACTGTACAATTTTCAAACCCTCTTACAAACAGAATTTTTAGGTTTGGGGGTTGTTTTTTTTTTCGTGTCTGTTTGCAAGTTTTTGTGGAGTTTTGTCTTTGGGGTTTTTTCTCGTGATTTTTTTTTTTTTAGTGGAGCGTATTTGTGTAGACTTTTAGAGTTTCACAAACTCCTTTACTTTCACAATGCTTTTGAGAGGTAAGTAGCATCACCTTCAGTAACCTTGCTAAGTGTCATTTTGCACTAAGCAAAGGTGAGGAGAGAATAAAGTAAAAGAGAGAATAATTTGGTGTTTTTTTCAAGTACGCAACATGATGTGATATTTTACATGTTTGGAGTTCTGCTTCTTTTAACATCCACTGCAGCTGTGAATTTTCAGTATCTCACCTTCCTGCCAAATTTCAAGTGCCCTGTCTAAGGACAAGAGCTCCTGAATAGCAGGACACCAGCATTGCTACAACAGATAAAATCTAGCCTCATTCAGAGGAAGACTATGAATGGTTAAAGAGCTCCACAAACCTTCAGTCTGAGGCAATCATGGGCATATAATATTTCAGTCTATATTATTAGGATTTGACAATTCACATGCAAACATAAAAGTCTGATTGCAATGTTTAGCAACCATAGTAACAGCTGATGCTTTCAGACAAAGAGCACTCCTCTAGAAAAAGTACTATTGAATACTTGATAACCTAAGGGTTACGTTGGCTTCTAATTCAGTCCTGAAAAGAACGTCTTGTGCTCTGAATTCTTTTCTGTTCCTTGCAACTATGAAGACACTGCCTCTCAAACCTGTAACAAGATGCCTTTTTATATGAACGTTCAGGTTTAGAGCAGATCTGAAAATTTAATTCCTTGAAATACTTCAGAATCTGTTTCCTAAAATTCTCATATTTCAGGACAAAAAGGTAGACTTAAATTCCTCCAAAGTTTTGATGTGAGTCTGGACAAAATGGAATATCCTTATTAGGTCTTTTATGTAGATTCTTGTATCTTTGCATTTTCCATACCGTGTTTTCTCAACATGATATCATGAAACTGAGGAATGGCCTTGTAGTTAAGGTACTCAAGTGGGATTCAAACATAAATTAATTTTCTACACCTGCTTGGAAAATGTTCCATGTGGTGGATTTGTTCTGTCTCAGGTGCAAGTTTCTAACCTGGCAAGTTTCTAACTAGCTGACACAGATTTATTCTTCTGTTGTCAATTGCTGGTGAGGCAACTCAACTTGCCAGTTTCACACCCCGTAGGATGTGAGGGACTCAAAGGACATGTGTCTGGTGAGTGACCTGTTTGTGAGCCACAACTGCAACAGATCTCAAATGCATCAGAATTACCTTTCATGCACAGAACAAAATGCACATGTGGAGTCTCTGCAACACATCCTGGGCTGGAGATGAGTGCAAAGTGTCTTATGTGTCCTGTCCAATAATTTCTGAAGGTGTCTGGTTCTGGTTTTGTATTCATAGAAATATAGAATGCTTTGGGATGGAATGCATCTGCAAACTAGTACAACCCCTCTGCAGTGAGCAGGGACACCTTCCACTTGATCACATTGCTCAGAGCCCCATCCAACTTGACCTGGAATCTTTCCAAGAATGGGGCATCTCTCACTTCCCTGGGAAATCTGTGCCGGTATTTCACACCATTCCTTATATCTAGACTTTTGCTTTAAAACCATTACTCCTTGTCCTGTCACAACAGGCCCTGCTAAAAATATTGTCCTCATCTTTCTTAAAAGCCCATGTTAAGTACTGGAATGCCGCAATAAGGTCTCCCTGGAGCCTTTTCTTCTTCAGGCTGAACAAGCCCAACTCTCTCAGCCTATACTCCTAGGAGAGCTGTTCCAACCCTCTGACCATTTTCATGGCCCTCTTCTAGACCTGCTCCAAGAGGTTAATTTCTTTCATGTGCTGAGGACTCCAGAGCTGGACACAGAACTCCAGGTGATGTCTCTCCAGGGAAAAGTAGAGGGAAAGAATTGCCTCCCTTGACCTGCTGGACATACTTCTTCTGATACAGTCCAAGGTACAGTTGGCCTTCTGAGCTGCAAGTGCACATTGCGAGCTCAAGTCCAGCTTTTTATCCACCAAAACCCCCAAGTCTTTCTTTTTCAGGACTACTCTCAATCCCTTCACCCCCCAGCCTGTATTGATACTGAGGATTGCCCTGACTGAGGTGCAGGACCTTGCACTTGGCCTTTTTGGACCTTGTGAGGTTCACATGGGCCCACTTCTCAAACTTATTCAGGTCCCTCTGGATGACATCCCATCCCTCAGGCATGTCAACTGCACCACTCAGCTTGGTATCGTCAGCCAATTTTTTGAGGGTGCACTTGATCCTGCTGTCTATATCACTGATGGAGATATTAAACCACACTCATCCCAGTACAGATCCCTAAGGGACATCACTCGTCACCAAGCTCAATCTGGACAGTTCACCCATCAAATCCATATCTCTCCAATTTAGAGAGAAGGATGTTGTGGAGGATTATGTCTAAGGCTTTACAGAAGTCTAGATAGATGACATGCATAGCTCTTTCCTTGTCCAATGTAGTCATTGGACTGTGTCTGAAGATAGTGAAGCTCCTGATCCTAATATGGGCCTCCTTGCTTCTAATAGAAATCAAATAAAGAGAAAAAGCAGTGATTTTCAGTTTTAAATGCCCATATGTTCTTAGACATAGATTATCTGAAGAAAGCAAAAAGGCTGTCTGTGTATCTACAAATACCTGCACATTCAGGATTCTCCCAGTTACTAGGCTAAATGAAATAATGAGTAGGAGTTTTAGTGATATTAATGCATTTATCAAAGCAGGAACAGCAAGAATATTATTAAATATAAAGGGGACTGTTTTAGCAATGCTGGCATTCTAGAATCTTAACGTTGATAAGAATATTGATATTAACTACAAAACAAAGAATCGTTTTGCCTGTAAAAACTTATGCGCTTAACCTTAACTCAGATTCTCTGCTTTTTGTCAAATATATCTCTTCAGCACCTTTTTTTGAGTGATTATAAATAAATCTATACCATTTTTTATGAACTGTACTGCTATATTACTCTAACTAATCTTGATATAACTATCAGAAAGTGAGTTAGCTGCTCACTCTTTTGTATTAAATGGATCCCAAGCCACATTTTTCTTAAATAATGGAAATGTGATGAGTATTCTGACAAATTCTCTTTACATGAATCTTTCTTCATTTTTACACTAGAAATAATGACAAACATTTATAAAATCCTACATCTGAACTAAGTAAATTAATTCAAGATTTCCACTCTAAATTTCTGCTTATGAAGCCATGAATGTATTTCCTGTTCTCTTCTTTATGTCTCTGAAGGGATGCTATCCATTCTCTCACCAAAAAAGCTTTAATCTGAAGACTTCTTCTGGTAGTTGTGTGATTGGTAGCATGATGCTATTTTATTGGCATATGGGGTTAAGAAAGGAACATGCAAGTGAATAGATCTTGAATGTATTTGGCTGTTTGATGTCTATCACTTAGAAGAACCAATCCTAATGTTAGCAATTACAGACTATTTTTCTTTGCTGTCCCACAAAGCAGGCTTGATTTTTCTTTCATTTATCCTAGCTGTGTTCTGATTTCTCTTCACTGACTTCACTGAAGTTATCCTAATTTCAATGTAGGTTAAGAATTAGATTCAATTTGCTTTTGGCAGAAAAAAATTACTATCAGGTTGCCTGACAGAAGTTTAGAGAAAAGGAAAAATGTAAAGACTGTCCTTTAATATATGTTGGATCAGGGTCATCGCAAACTTTGCAATGCTTTTCCACAGCATCCTCTTACTAGCCTTCGAGAGAGGTTTTGGTGGAATCTGATGTTTGTTAAAAAGACCTGGGACCTTGAGCAATCAGAAAGCAAAAGATCTGAAGACAAGAAAAGATGAACATCATGTACTGAGAAACAGAAGCAGATCAAAGCGTGTTATTATTACCACTATGACTAGACTGTTGTTGGTGTTCTGGACTGAGGTTAAGCTAACCACACAGGACGTGAGAACTACTGAACGTGGCTTAGGAAACTTCTGGGTGTGACAGATAACAATGTAAGAGACTGACAAAGGTTATAGCAAACAATGTGAGGGATCCCTAAATTTTATAGGTGTTCCTTGAGAGTGGGATGGACTTCATGGGAAATAAGGTGGAGTGTTGGCAGCTTTTTGAGGGTAGTATCTTTCAAGGACAGCAGTGCACAACAGAAATATCATACAAAGCTGAGATGAGTGGAAAAAACCCTTAAAAAAACCCACTCAAATTTGTGTATTAATACAACAAAAGAAGGATGAATGCAGAAAAAGTAACTGGGGATGAATTGTTTATTTGCAAGGATACTGAGTCATGGAAAAGGAGGTCCAAGGAGGGATGAGTAACTGGAGAAAGGATAATATGGTGCAAATGATATAATTCTGGCTATTATGGGCTACCTGCCAAGTAACCCCATGCTTGATCACTGCAGCCTAATTCGGACAATAAATGGAACCTGGTTTTGCTTACTCTATGACACACACCAAACCTGCTGCCATGGACAGCACTGGGGTGGGGACTGGATGTTTTGTCTTGTGTTCAGAGGATCACCTAGATGAGCAGATTGAGTTGTGCCAATGCTCATCCCATGCCTGATGGCAACAACATCTACCCACCACTTCCTACTATTAATATTTTAGTAGATTATGTTCAGACAGTGAAATATTTATTGGAGACTTTGACCAGCATTAAGATTGCACAGGTAGAGGTTCTGCAGGCAACCAGACATTCCTGTGGTCAGTGAATGCCACCAATCATCTCTTGCATAAAAACTGCTCAGGCGCCTTATGCTTTTGCCTACCCTAGCCAAGCCATAGTTCATCACCAAGTGCCAGATAGTACTTAAGGAGTAATATTTATTGATTTTTCTGAATTCGTCCTACATTACCAAGCAGATCTAGAGATGTGGCCTTTTAAATGATTATTGCCCAATAAGAAATACTGTTCTGAGTTTAAGTATCAATATTGATACCTCCACTGTCCTGTAGCAAAGTATTTTTAGATATTTTAAAAAATAATTCTGAAATCATGACTCCACAGTTTGTTGGTTCCTTCAGAAGCAACTAATTACCCAGTAGAGGGAGCACAAGCAACCTTAAAAATGACTAAAGACCAGTGGAATCATAATGGTTGAATAATTTATCAAACAATTCTTACATCTTTCAAATAAATTATTCAGAAAATATATTTTTCCATTATTCACCAGTGTCTAGTGCTCCTGGAATAATTCACAACTATATTAATCAAAAATTTTACTCAGTGAATCTAATTATTTAAAATAAAACATCCACGCCTAGAACAGTGCAATCCACAGAGTGTGGTGCTGAAGGTAAATAAAGACATCATCAGCTAACTATTTAGATGACTTGCATGGTAACAGAGCATATAAGCCACCACATATTGATTTTAATGATGGGACAGTGGATCAAGACAAGCATGAAAATGAAAATAATAGTCAGAAATGCAAAAACCTAGAGAATAGCATCCATGATAGCTAGTCAGGTTAACATTGGAATGATGAACCAAAGCGTTGTATTTCAGGCTATTGAACACTGCCCCTTCCCTTACAGTTTCAAAGGGAGAGATTTGTATTCTAAATGAAGCAATGACCTTTGGTCTTGCTTTTTAATTAAGCACCTAGCTAGAAGGTTTCACAGGCCATGTTATTACCTGTGGATTTATTATTAGATATTAAGATAAAGGATTCAGAGTATATGGTCCTGGGCCTTTTTCTTCTCCTACAATACCTTAAAGCTTGCTCTGACTACAATTTTAAAGATTTTATGCTAGTAATAAAATCCAAATTAGAAAAATGATGGTTTGTCCTTATAAAGAGGTTGGGCCAAATGGTATCAGCATGACTTCTTTGAAGTTACTAAGCAGAATTTGTCCTGTGATATCCCAAAGAATTAGGTAAATTAGAAAAAGGTTGGTCATTGAAAAAAGTCAAGATAAATGAGACACCAAAGTTGACTCTAACCTCACAAACTCCTTCCCAGTCATCGAAGCTTTGAAGTGGAATGAAAAGACTAAGTGAAGCCATAACTACATTTTGTTTAACTTGGCCCTTTATACTGCTAACCCTTTAAATTGCTTTTCTTTTTCACACGTCTGCATACTGCAGAACTCTTCAAATCAGCATAAAGCTTAATCAACAGATACTTAAAAGTCAGATCTATGCTTCTGCTTTGCTGAATATTTCACATGTACATAAAGTTAAGCATATGTTTAGTGGCTTTAAGGAATCAGGACTTTTTTTTTCCCTCAAAATGTCTTTTTTCTCTTCAAAAGGTGGTTAAAATCATGCTCTATAGGCCCTTGTGGGAAAGGATTAATCTTGGACTGGAATGTATAGGGATCATTGTCCTAATAGGATTTAAGCTATTTTTCCCCCCTTGCTTTTCAGTGGCCATAGTGGCTGGGAAGAAAGGGGTTGTGTGGCTATTTCCTGTATTAGTTTCTGTTAGAAAGGTGCTCTAATGGACATTTAGTTCATGGTGATTACACAAAGTGCTCAAAACAGGATTAGTACCTTTGACTATCTTTTGAAAGATAAACGTCTTTCTCTAAATTTTGGTGCTGGGTGTAATATTTTTTCTTGGTATTTCACTGAGAGCTGTACAGTAACCTCTTTAGAAGAGTGTGACATGATGTGTTAAATAAGTCTTGTCCCTCTGGTGATTTCTCTCATTTGATCTGTTCATTTGGGTATTGTATCAGTTAGTTCTTCTCCTTTCCCAGAGCCATAAGAACTATTTCTCTTGCTCAAGAGAAGCATCAGCAGCATGAGGTCTGTCTATAGCCTAAATACCACTGATAGCAGTATATCAGGATTCCAAAAGATATTGAAATTACTTCACATCCTAAAGTCTCCTCACCGAAACCGATCTAAAAAAACCCCAACCTGTCATCACTCAGCATTCTAGTCCTGCTTCTTCTGAAATTAGACATATTTTTCCAGGAAAAAGTCAGAAAAAAAGACTTGAGTGCCAAAGTATCAAGAGAAGCCTCTGACACTTTAGGTTCCCTGCTGAGGAGAGGCTCTGTGTCAGATACACTGAAATATCAAGCTTACAGTATGTCCAGATTACGAAAACATGCACGAACTGTATACAAAACAATTCAGAATGTCAGGAAATATATTGCTTTTCTTGCCAACCATCTCTTTGCCATCACTGTGGCTTGCAGAGGTGAGAAGAGTCAGTGGATTAATTTTACTCTGAGAGGATTTTAAAAGCGTGAGAGTTTTAAAAGCCTCCTCTCATTCTGGTTACTCCTGCTGACTTCATTAGCTTTTCACCCCTGCAAGTCACAGGTCAATCTCATATTGAAAACTTGCTCCCACACTGTTAGGTAATGCCCTTGGTGAGAAACTGCAATTATTAAATAACAAACAGTAATATGTGCAAGACAATGCATATCCTGGGAGAAGAGGGACTGGCATTTTCTAAGCAGCCGAACAATATATTTTCAGTTTCTAGAGGAGAAACATGACAAATCCCCTCCATCCTATGTAGCACTATATTGCTCCACAAATTTATTGCAAGAAGTTGGTTTTCCCCTCTGTAAACAATTCAGATAGATGTGAACAACCTCCAAATAGCAACATAAGTTTAATTCATCTGTCTCAAGTGACATAACATATGTCACTAGTGCCTGTTGCAGAAGCAAGGAAGTCTGCTACACCATGTAGTATTATGCTTCATAGCCATGCAAACCATGTTGTTAATACTAGAGGATTGTGAAACAGAAATCCATGTGGCAACTATGACAATCCTTTCTGCATGCACGTCTCCTGTGCTGAGTGTTAAATTTTGCATTTTTTGGGGGGGGAGGGGCTTGGTAGGAAAATACAAACTTCTGGAAGGGAATTGGTTGCTGCACCTTTTCTAGGTGAAAAATTCTTTTCAAGACAATGTTTTCTTTCTCTCCTTCTTCATTTTCTGTTTACTGTGAATATAAAAAAGGATCTGAATGAGAAAAGTAAGGTAAACGTATTGATTCACTAAAATACTGAATCTCCTCTCTGGAAAGCTAAGCAATTTTTTAATTTAAAGTCTCCCTCTTTACTAGTTTGTGTAGTGTATTTTGGTATTTGACAATGTAATTTTTTCAATTATGAAACAAAATCTAGGCTAGAAGTGAGGTTCTATTAGTCTAGTGGAGACATTTTTCAATAGTGTCAATAGGTGATAGTAAAAAAATTGTATTTCTACAATGATGAAATATCATAGAAAGTCACGTTCTGTGGACTCCAAAGAATAAACTCTAGACTTCTATGAAACCAATGGCCAAGCTAAAATATTCCTTTTCAGAGAAATCTGAAGCCAGGCAAGTAGGAAGATCTTGGATAACTCTGATAGCGTTTGCTGCTCCAAATCTGTTTATTTCAAGAACATGCTTGTATTTGTGTTATATGCTCAACAAAGAACCCAAATTTGCTCTTCACTCCTACAAACAACACAGGATTCTTAAATCTGTATACAATTTCAGGGTTTGCTTATGTAAATAATAATACTAACTCTTTAGAAACATCATGTTTAATGATTTAGGGGTAAGGTACAGATCTGGCATGTGGTACCTGCTATCTCTAAAATTGACTGTAATATTTGAACATAAACATTTTTCAAATAATTTAAAAATATTGAGACCTAGGAGTGGAAAAGAGCCTGAAGACGTGATAGTTGCACTTCTAAGAGTCAAACAAGACACTGAAAAAGTAAACTCTCCATTTAGCCATTTCTATACAGTGGGAGCCCCAAAATTATTTATCAGCCAGAGATGACAAAAAAAAACCCTGTAAAGAGTATATACAACCCCCAACACTGAACAGATGTTTTACCACTTACATGCTACAGTCCTGAAATTTTTAGAATTACTCAGATGTTGCAGAAGCTGTGAGGCCTCTCTGTTTATTGCTCCTAGTGGCTATAAAAGCAAATAATGATTTGTTTGTCATATTGTTTTATGGAAAGTTTTATACTGTCTAGTCTAGAACAACTGTGTTGATCTTTCAAACAAGACATAAAACTTGAGGTTTTAACCACTTCTGCTCATTAATATCCCTTGAGGGTGTGAGGGGATTTTTCTGGACAAGATTAGGAGTATTAGCATCCTGACTAAATTACCACTCTGGTAATTACATTCTTCTTATCTGCATATCCCCCTGCAGCTTCAATAGAATATAGTTTGTTCCTCTCCTGATGTGTTGTGCAGTGCTGTTATGTGCTGTTAAATGTTTGCTTAAGTGTGCCCAAAAGCTGTCACTGGCAATGTGTGACTTAAATTTGCTTATTAGGCACTCAACATTCCTTCTCTTTCTGACTTTTTGGACTGGAGTGGGGCTAGGAGCATTCAAAGGATGGGCGTGAGGGACAGTGCCTCCTCAGGATGAGCAGCACCCTCATTGAGTGCCTTAGGAATGTGCATTATTTTGCCATTTGAAGAGAAGGAATAAATTTCATTTCTCCTATCCCTCCACCTCCACAGGTTTTTGTAAGAACTGCAAGGGCAAAGGCAAACAAAGGGCAAAAGCCAATTGGAGTACAAAGGAAAATCCTCATCTCACTAATATCTTCTGTAGTGCAGACTGGCTGTTTGTCACAGTTTCCCTCTTTGCTAGAAAGGTTACAGGAAGGGACATTCAAAACAGCCTAAAGGACTGAAATGCAAAAATTACATTAAATTTCAGTGAGATTAAAGCACCTAAACCTAAACACCCCTTGGGAATCCTGGCTATTGAATATAATAGCAGGGAGCAGAGCCAGAGGCTTCGTGTTGTCCTCTGGGAATTAAACTATGACCAAATCTTTTTATGTATAAAATGCTCAGATGCTGCAATAACAGGAACAATACCAAAAAATCTTAATAGAGAGGTAATATACTGTGCTTAAGTATCATAGAATGATAGAATCATCATGGTTGGAAAGGACCTTCAAGATCATCAAGTCTAACCAATAGCTCTACACTACTGCTATCCCTAAACCATCCCCCGAAGTCCCACATCTACCTGTTTCTTGAACACTTCCAGGGATGGCGACTCCACCACCTCCCTGAGCAGCCTGTTCCAATACTACACCACTCTTTTGGTGAAGAAATTTTTCCTAATAATCTAAACCTGCCCTGGCACAACTTGAACCCATTCTCTTTAGTCCTACTGCTAGTCACAAGAGAGAAGAGACCAACACTTGCCTCTCTACAACCTCCTTTTGGGTAGTTGAAGAGAGCGATAAGGTCTCTCCTCAGTCTCCTCTTCTCCAGGCTCATCAGCTCTAGCTCCCTGAGGCTCTCCTCATAAGGCCTGTTCTCCTTCTCCAGACCCCTGATCAGCCTAGTTGCCCTTCTCTGCACCCTCTCCAGCACTTCAATGTCCTTCCTATACTGTGGTGCCCATATGAACGACTGTCTTTTCTTTCCCAAAATAAATGGTGCTAGATTTGATGGTTATAAAAGATGCTCTTTGGCTCTGCTCTTAGGACGCTGGAAACTGATGATAGGACAAGCAACAAAGCAAGCAATAATGTGATATTGGCCAGTTTAGGGAGACTCTGCTTTAAGAAATACCATGGCATGCACAGAGAAGTAAGCCCTCTCTAGTTGGTGGATGATGACACTTAAGGCACAGGAAAGGAGAGGCTCTTTTGGTGACTAAGGTGGTCAAATCATTTCTGCCTTCCATTTGAGGTGAAATGTTCAGCAAGAACAATTTACCACTGCTTTTTGTTAAGCCTTAAAAGCATCAGGAGTTAGAAAAACTACCAATATGTGTAAATGATCCTTACAATTGGCTGGAGGGGTGTGTAGCTGTAGTAGTGAAATATTCTGTGCAGGTGTACAACTCTTTTTTATAAGTTGCTCTATTCAGATGAATTTTAATGATACAAGCATGATTAACAAACAAGTGTTGATTTCTCTATTGACAGTTTCAGTTTCCTCAATAGCAATTTTCAGGGATGAATCACTTTATCCCAGCTCATTGTGTACCTATAAATGTATACTTATATAGCTTATGTAACAGAGGGAAAGTAGTGCAGTTATATCTGGTCAAATTTATCCTCAGAATTATACATTGTGCAATAGCATAAACAGCGTGATTGGGTAACAAAAGCCATTTTATTCTTAAAACAAATGATAGAAAAATCGTTGGGTATACAGTGCTATTTCATTTGGCTTGGACATCTTTTGTTGACATCATTAACATATACACTAGGATAAGAATTCCTGGCAAATTATACATTATTGATACTGGAGTGCAAATAAAATAAAGTAGAGCCATGATTCATTTTCCCTGCAAGTAAAAGTAAAATAAAATGTGTTTTATGTTAGCGTAGTTTGGATAAATTATGAGCAACTGTCTGCAATTGAGTGATCCAGAGTTCTTTGAACTTTGTTCTAGGAGTGAAGATCATAAACTCCCAGACACTATGTGGGCCTCTAAACTGATAACCATTGAATGGAAACAGGACTGAGGTAGAGTTTCTGTTGCAGAATGAAGTGAACAGAAATTGCCAATGTTTTGTCCAACAAGGCCAGGTGTGATTGTTAGCAAAAACAGGAATGTGGGGAAGCAGGAAGGCTGATTAGGTGAGGACATTGTGCCATTGGGTCTCTGCTAGGATACTTGGTTAGTTCAAGGGAGGTACTGGAAGTTGGAAGGGCTCCTGAGAAATGTGACAATCATTAAAAAAACCTGAGAGTAAAGGATTCCAACAGCTAACTTAGTTTAGTTTTTAAAAATAAGTATCCTGGCAAGCTGAACAGAATCTTTAACGGCTATGCAGGGAACATAATTAGCTCTTCAATTTGGGAAGCAGCACTAGTACTAAAACAAAGTGCTCAAGATAAGGCTAATATTGGATATTTTCTATAAAATATTCTATATTTAAATGAAATAAATTAGGACTGTTATACAGCATATGTTAAACAGAACAGCCTGGTGCAGGTACTCCTTCTGGCTTAATTAGGCAGTTAAGAATCTCAAAAATCAACAGCAATATTCTAGCAGAAAGTAGAGCCTTGCATGCATTCTCCCTCCCAATTCCTGGGAGTCTCTAATTGTTCAAAGACTTTCAGAGTTCACATTAAAATTTAGCTTTAAATACCATGACACTGTCAGTGGACAGCAACTCCTTGCACTTCTGCATGATCAGCTCAGAAAGTAAATCCCGCTGTTCCTGGCACTTTGGTTAAAAGCCTTAGGCTCTGATGCAGAAAATACGTAAGCATAGCCAGATTTACCTGCACTTACACAGGAGCCACTTTCAAATTTGTAAAGATGCAGATAGGAGATGAGTAGGGTGCTCAAAAGCTGGAAGCAGATTTCAGCCTGAGCACATCTCTCAAAGTGCTGTTTTGAACTTGGCCCTCGAGATAGTGTGAGTAAGCAGGCAGATAAACCTCTCTTGCTCAGGCCACTGGTTGAATTCATTGTCCACAGAAATCATTCTCAAACTCTATTGGAGATATCAGAATATGTGTTTGTCTAGGGATTATTTTTGGAAGTCAGGCACAGTCTGAAAATCACTTGGGGTCTCCTGTGGCCCCTGGTGCAATAACTGTGCCAACAGCAGAGGGAGCATTAAACTCATTGCCCATGGTAAAGTGTGGGGAGTGATACCCATGTTCCTATAATCCTTGGATGGGTAGGATGTGCTCATTAGCCTTCTGGCAGTCATCCTAGGAGAGGGACAACTCTGATTCCAAACCCGGGCAGATGGAGCTCGTTTAGCCCTGTAAGGCCTTCCATCTAAGAGAAGGACACTCTAATAAAACCTCCATCCTAAGGACTTTGCTGCCAGTGTCCAAGCTTGCTAGGCCCTGGCAGATGAACCTTAGGACTAAAGGGTGGGTGCAGCTCTGCGCATGCTGTGTCTCACCTAAAAAAAATCCATAGCGCAGGCTCGAGGGTGCTATCTGCTCTCCTCTTTTTATCAGCACGCTTGGAAAAGGTGCAGATGAGGAGTGTGGATGGAGCCCTCCCTAGATCTTCGTTCATGAAGCCTAGCCATACATACATTTTTGGAAGTATATGTTGTTTAAGAAAGGTTTTGTATTTATTAACCTGCAACAGAAAATTTTTGGTGGGTTGGGAATATCTTTAAGGTTTTGCACAAAGATGCAAGCACAACAACCAATCAACCCAAAAAAAGAACAGTTGCTAGAGCAGGAATGATTTCTCTGGTCAGTTCAGCAAAGTGGGAGTACAATCCTTTCAGATTTTGGCAGTCATTCCCTACTAAGTAGCTAAAAACATATAGAAGTCTTCTGTTCTGAGAAGTTTTTTCTACTTGCTAGAGTTGGGCCCACATCTACTCTTTGCAGTAAATTAACAATATTTTCTAAATATTACACTAAATCTACATAAGCCTCATAAATAATTCAAAATTACTTTCAATAATAATCTTATAAATAATAATTCTATGGTAACTGAGAAATGGAGTCAGCTACTTATTGTGCACACTAAATACTAAAGATTTATCGCGATGTTTTGTTTGGTGTCTATAAAACTCAGTGGTTGTTTTATGGTATTGCCTGAAGCATATGCTTTCTATCAATACAGTGGGATCAAATAATCATTGCAAGGAAGGTTAGCTAGTAAAATTCAAACAGATGAGCTGCTGTATCTTCAGCACCATTTATTATGTCCCTATGCAGGAAAGTATCTAAAGCCAAATCCAAAAAGAACTTTGATGTCCAGCATGGGATTTAGGTAGAATTTAGGTACCTAAACAGAAAAGTGTAATCTTGAAAATCTTTTTTAAGCTTCTGTTTAACCCAAGGGGTGTCAAAACTCCCTTAGCAGCTTGTTATTTTAGTTTTCAAGGTATCTAGTGTTGAATAATGCACTACTCAGAACTGCTGCACTAGCAGACCTCATCCACAAGTTAATTAGCACTTTGGCATATCATTCATTCCTGCATCCAACCATAGTCTATAAACTGTGTTCCCTTGCCTAAATCCTTAGGGGGAACTCAAGGCAGTGGAAAAGCTTGAAAGGACCATCAGCTGCGATTATCCTTTCTATGTAAATGTGACCGAAACAAGATGCATATGCTCCTTTTGTTTCTGCTGATTTAACAGCTACAATAATCTTGCAGAAAGTTGCCAAATCAGACTCTGCTCTCTTCTCAGCCTCTGTAAGAGACTGGAGGCTAGGAAGAGTCAGGGGTTTGTTGGTAATGCGAAGTGGTCCCAGACCATCAGACTTTACTCTTTTGGGGAGTGGATATGCTCCACCAATCTTATAACAGTAGAAACATAAGACAAAGAGGAATTCAGAATTGATTGGAAGACAGAAAGAGTAAGAAGGATCTTGATTTTTTTTGAAAAGGTTATAGACATTCACCTGACATCTCTCCTCGAGAGGCATCGCAGTGTCCTCATGGATTACAAGGAAGTGTGGATCAAGTCCTTACACTTTAAGTATGATAGCACCTAAATGTTGGATGCTTTGGTCTTTAATTCTGTCCCTCTTTCAAACTGATATACATCAGGATCAGGTATAGTCCAACGTGTTTGGCTAGGGGACCCTAGTCTAACTCTGTAACTGAGATGAGGGATATATAAGAGGACTGCAGCTTGTGGTTCAAGTTCTACCAGTTACTCTATTTAAAGTATGAGATTCAAAGCTTTCACTCTCAGACTTCTAGCTTACCTGTGGACTTTCTCATGCAATTAATCCAAAATACATTTATTTCACACAGGTATTAGTTCCCATTTTTAATAGTAAAGCCAGCAATTAAAAGTCGCTTACACTGTTCTTTACATTTTCAAAGTGCTGAACAAATACTAATTCAGTTTCCTCATAAAACCTTAGGCTTCTTGTGATACTAATAGGCTGAGTCATACCTTCATATTCATAAACCATAGTTTCTTACCCAGTATGTCTCAGAATTTATAAAAATTGATTTTATAGGTGTTCATTAAAAGGAAAGTGCAGCATCTCCCAAGTGCAGGTTTATATTATTGTAGTTACTGTATAAAATGAAATTTGCAGCACAAAACTGACAAGATATTTTTTAGTTTTACAAAGAAATGGAACATCTTAGAAAAATTGTTTTTAAATTTGATTTCATGAAGTGCTGAAAATATATCTTTCTCAGCATATTTTTTTGAACAGACATGGAAAAATTTAAATTCAATTTAAAAACTTCTTGGAACCCCATGCACTAGACCAACCTTATGTTAAAAATCCCCAAATAACAAACCCCACAACAAGATAGAAAAACCAGAAACCTTGCCAGGCTTTTGTTGCAACCTTTCATTTCAATTCGTATCTAGAAGAGCAAAAATACGTATTTTGGAAATGGTGATTTTCCTTGAACAAATGACTTTACAATCTATTTATTTTTATTTTGAATTGTGTGAAAACACTACTGATGGTTTATGAATATGAAGCTATGACTCAGACAATCTACCAACATCACAAGCAGCCTGGGGTTTTATGAAGAAATGAGACTGATTTAATCCTTTTGCAGTTCAAGGCCAGCTTCAGCTCTCAGATCTGCAGTGTACACAAACAGTTGCATAACCTGAAATCTCCAATTGCTATGCCTTTGTGTGCAAACAGGGTGGTCAGATTTGCAAGCTCTATTGTAGGCTATGCATTATGTTCTGGAGACAAGAATCTAGAACTTTGGGGAAGGTGCTTTTAAAATAAAACATGACAATTGCTTTATTGGTTTTAATGTAACACAACTACTGGCTTTCAGAGCTGTACCTGTTCTGATAGCACTGAAAGACTGTTCCATATCATATAAAGAAATGTTTTTATTCAAGGGAAGTTCAAAAGGTTATGAAATCAACAGCAGAAAATGTGCACCTCACTTGCACCCTCTTTCTCATCAAACTTGAAGGTGCTTCCCTTCACCCAAGAAAGCTGTTAAATATCCATTGCCATGGGTAGGGGGAAATTCTGGGTTTGAATTCGCATTCTGCACTCAAAGCTATTTATGTGTTTATTAATTTTTTTTAAATGAAATGCAAAAATAGTGTCTGGTACCCAAGATTGTTCCCCATACTTGTAGTGTGGTACTTTTATCAGAGGCATGAGATAATCAAGGTCTGTCTTATTTACATTTAATCTGATCTTGTTTGTCTTGCATTTGTTGTTGCCAAGGGGTCCTGCTTGGTCAGGACAGATGTCCAGAGATATCACTGCCACTGTGTTTCATTAAGCTAAGTCAGTTGCCTGAGTGTTCGAGTACTTCCAAGAAGACCAGGTGAATATTCTAAATCTGCCTCATGATCCATCTGTCTAAATGCTTTCCCCAGCATCTGTCTGTCTGGATATTGGCTCTTTGCTTTATTTAGGTTCCACTTGCTGGAAGTTTGAAGGAATAACCCATTCAAACTGCAGCTTTTGCCCCCTTACAATCATTGCTTCTTCCCTTAGTAACTAACATAGCCCCAGAAGGAATGGGATGAATCACAGCCTCGTGATTCCTAACCTTTAGGTGTGCAGAAGCTTAATGGGATTCACAGCTCTCAAACAACAGCCCTAGGCTTCAAAAATGATGGATTGGTTAAAGCATGCATTAAAAAGTTAAGCTGCTAAGAGTCAGATTGCCAAAAGGTCACATACTGTGCAGGAGGAAAAATATGTGCCCTAAATGTTGGTTCCTTCGCCTGAGTTAAATGGAACTGCTTCCCACTGGTTAGGATTCACACCCCTGAGCCTGCTTCTGCAGTTAAGTGACTAATGTCTTTGTTTCAGAAACTGCCACCAAGTCATCCAAAGCTTCGGGAGGCAGGAAAAGTAGTCCCATGTCATCTCTCACCCAGAAAAAGTAAAGGTTACCCAGTTAAATTATTCAAGGAAGATGAAGGAAACACACCTTTTTCCCAAGAAAAGTGGAAGCACAACTCCTATCTACCAGAGAAATGCCCAGACCTCACAACTCAAGAAAATCTTCAGATGGGGACATTCTTGATTCTTTGCCTTGAGACTGGCCCAGATTGCATAGGTGTAATTAAAGATCCACTTGAGACAGAAGATGAAAAATTCATAAACTTCAACACAAGTCTACAGCTTTCTGGCTAGGATATTCACCTTGAAGGAGGGAATTCTGCTCCCAGATATATGCAATATAAATAGGGAAATCGGCCTTTGAAGTAGAGTCAAGAAGATTAGTTTTCTTTTCCCTTCACTATTAGATCAGATGCTGCTTTTTCTCCATGCCTTACCAAATTAATGTTATTTTTTTTTTTGTTCCCATCCTAATAGTAAAGCTTGGAAAAAAAAGTTTAGGCAGTTTAGCTGCAAATTCTATTTGTCAGGTGATTTTTCAAAAGGAATTCATTGATTTAGGAACCCCCAATTTCTCTCAATTTCCTAATTAGAAACTATTTCTAGGTAGGGATTGACTTGACTCCCAGGAATAAGATACAGTTTAGCGTACTAGGATTTCCAAAAGATGACAGCAACCCAAGTCCATCAAGTTGAGATGGAGAGTAGAGAAATGCTGTGAGTCACAGGAATCACATGAATAGTCCTGCCACAAACTACCTATTCTCTGCCCCAGGGCTTTTCAAAGAGTGTCTTGGATGCATTACTGTTAGCTACTAAGGTATCAAGCTTTGTGATAGATGCAAGATCATTTAACTTGATCAGAAGAGACAACAACACAGAAGGGCATACAACTATCAATAACACAAAATCTCTAGAACACTTGACAATAGGTGGGTGGCCAGTAGTTCTGTTGTGCTTATGACATTCACCAGGATTAGCATACTGTTACCTCTCAGTCTACTTCATCATAAACTGAAAGATCTCCTAGCCAACATTTGTCCCCTCATTTCAGGTAACACAGTGATCCACCACAGCCTTTCAGGTGCTGCCACAGTGCAAGTAACTGGCACTAATTCCTTCAGACATGTTGTTCCCAAACTAGGGACAGTAAAGCCTACTAGAGTTGTTAATTTAGTAGTAACACATGTTCATTCACTGTTGATGCTTTTATTTAGGGCTGCTTGTAAAAACTTGATCTACAAGAAAGTCAGAATCAGAAAGAAAAGGCTGATAATCACTGTATTAGCCAATCTGCTCTGGAGATGTCTCCTATTGACATTTTCTTTTCAACATTCATTATTGCATGTCTTTCTTTTCTCTTCAGTATCTTC